>NMUG010007477.1:0-12050 GCA_002855965.1 Monotropa hypopitys
GTGGTATGTGTGAAAAGAGTGATTATGCATGCAAGGGTATAAAGATTTGAGTTTAGAAGAGTACATTGAAAATTGAGTAATTAGTTTATATGATAATGAGCAACGGTGAGAAATACAATTTTATGCATTTGCAATAAAAAGAATGGAGTAAATAATATGAATGGAAGTGAGTAATGAGATATAACTAGAATAAATATTCTAAATATTGAAGGGATAATATGAGTTGGTATAATGAGATAAATCAGGAATAAGAGAGTTATTGGAGTTAACTAAATTATTTGAAATTGAATTAAAATGAGTTTTGAATCTGGATCTAGAACCCGTCTTTAGCGCTTTCCCTTATTCTTATATTTTAGTGTTGGGTGGAATTATTATGGAGTGCGAAAATCAGCGAGTGCACGTGTAACACCCGTCCCCGATAAAAAATAATTTTTAAGAATAAGTCCAAAAATATTTTATGAGATTAAGAAAAATAAATTAGTCGAGCAGTTGAATTTTGGGATTTTTTTCGAAATTAGTGAGTTATTTAATAATTTATATTTAATTGTAAATGACTTATATAATTGTATTTTGAATTAAAGGGGTGGCATGCAAGGGAGATTTTGTTTAATGAGGGAGAGCAATATAGTAAAGTTACTAAAATTCTGATTAGGGTTATATATTAGGAGGCTATAGCCTCATTAGGGTTAAACACAAGCTTGTGGTGGCTATAGAGAGAAATTAGTGAGAGAGAGTTGGAGAGATCTCAAGATCAAAGCTTGTATCAAAGGATTTTGGAGGAAAATCCTTCATAGAGATTGTTCCTAACATCTTCAAGGTAAAATCTACCATTTTAGATTTTTAATTTCGTGCAAAATTAAGCACAGATTAGAGTTTTTACACTAATTATGATTAGTCACTGTTTTTCTTGATTTTATTTGAAAACTCATGATTTTGAGTGATTTTAGAGTTGATTTTAAAACCTAAACTTGGAGTATAATTTGAATATAGATGTATACTACACCTTATAGTATTGGTTTTCTCTGATTAAAGACTTTGAAATCGATTTTTGATAATTTTAGATTAAGAAAGCCGAGGTTTATTAAGCAGTTTTAAGTTTCTACTGGTTCTGTGCATTGACCGGTATGCGCACCGGCCGGTATACCGGGCGGCATACCGGTCCCATACCGGCTAGTTCAAAATTTTGCATGAAATAAAGTTGTGGGTATCGTCTAGAGCTTTCCAACGCCATATTATAATGTCAAAACGGAGTTACGTAGCAAAAGTTATGCCCATTTAAAGTTAACGTAGTTTCGTGGAGGATTTTTGGCATTCCTCTTTGTTTTCTTTGGCCATGCTTTGGGCAAACTTGTACTAATCGACATGCCGGCCAGCATGCCGGGCGGTACACCGGTTGTGTACCGGTCCCATACCGGCCTTAACGATTTTGGCAGTAAGACTTGGGGGTTATTAGAAATCAAAAATTTGTATTAATCAGCATGCCGAGCGGTATATCGGTTTCGTACCGGCTGTATACTGGTTGACCAAATCAGGCCTAAATCAAGTATTTCTGATTTAAATCCTTATAAGGGTTGTAGTTTATGTTGTTTTAAGAACGTTTTATGTTTTAAGTTTCTGAAAATAACTTTGTTTTAATAATGAAAACGGCTCTTGAACATCTGTTGGAATCTGCTTGTTTTTTGTACCTTTTCTGGGTAACCGGCATGCCGGCCGGCATGCCGGGCGGTATGCCGCATGCATAACGGCTGCCTACCGGCCAGTATATTTTGGGGCAAAAAACCTATAGTTGTTTGAAAATATGTTTGGAAAGTTATATAAGTCTGAAAATCTGTTGTTCTGCAAAATACTTAGATTAATTAATTTTATGTTCTGTTATCACTTATGAAGTATTTGTGATGTTGAGAATCTAATTCATTATTTGTGTCTTCATGGGATACTTCTAGGTGGCCTAATCCAGCCACATCTAATTCAAAGAAACCAATTTAAGATCTGACAGTGAGTGCATTAGCTATTTTAAATACTGTGGACTTTTCTTTGTTTGTTTCTGTTGGTGGTTGTGTTATTTGTTTAGCTTCGATACTCGTTCTGTCAGTTGTTTTGGAAATCTAGAATAATTTTAGAATTATACGAGATACTTCTGTATGTTCTAGAGGAATGATTGATTCCCTGGAAAATTCTGATATCTGATATTTCTGATAATAATCTGTTGCTCTGGTGATTAATTTAATCACAAAGTTCTGTAAAATTCTGCGGCCCCTTGGTGAGCCGATTCTGCGGCCCCTTAGTGAGGCGTTTTTGCGGCCCCATAGTGAGGCGTTTTTCGTTCCCCTTAGCATTTATGGCGAGTGAGGCGTGATTCTAGACATCATAATGTCATTCCTTGTTGGCTGTTGTGCACGTGAAATCTGTACTAACATAAAAAGTGGAACATACATATATGTTAAAAGTCTGTAGAAACGTACGCTAGGGTTCACAAGTTGCCCTCTGTACTTAGATTACTTTTATGATATTCACTGATACGTTTATGTTGATAGATCTTCTGTTTTGATATATTCAGTCTTCTTAGTATAACTCGTTCTATTTTGCTTCACCTTTTAATATCTGTATCTATCTTTAGTTTATTTCAGTTTATTTTTATTTGAAGCAGTGTTTCTAGTAGCTAACGTATCTCCTGCACTTTGTATATGTATGGGCATTGGTCGAAGTGCAGATTCTGATTAGATGAGGAGTCTGGTCCACTACTTTGGAGATTAGCAGGAGGAGATGTCAGAGTTGCTTAGTCTGTTTCCAGTTGTCCTATCTGTTTTATTTTTAGTTGCATTGCAGTTACCTATTGAGTCTGTACTGTTTCATTAGATGGCTACTCAGATTTGTTTTCAGTTTTGGTCAGTATGTTTTTGCTGAGTTTTACTATCTGTTAGTCTGTACTTTTGTTCTCCACAGTTATTATTTATTCAATTATGCATTTTCACTTAGTATATTCTGTCTCTTCTGTTTTTGTTTTAAGTCACGTCGCCGGATCCGCTGAATCATTAAATTGGTTTTCGCGGGACGGGGCATGACAGCACGAGCAAAGAGTCGGAGCTGCGAAACAAGTTCATGTTGATCCAGTAATGCAGTTGCAAGAGGCCGTGATTAGGATGATAAGGAATCGGTCGCGATATCATGAAGAGCACTAGGTACGTTCTAGTTCAGAGTCCGTCGGTAGATGTCAATACATCGTTATTTAAGAGTTTTAAGGTAATAGATTCACCCGCGTTTTCCGAAACCAGAGAGGAAGAAGATGATGAGATTGGTAAAGGTGAAATAGATTTTCGATATCATGGAAGCGTCTGATGAAGATAGATTGAGATTAGTCGTGTTCATGCTATCTGAAGAAGCGTATTATTGGTGGAAATCGCTAGAGAAAGTGTTGACGGCAATTTCAGCATGAGCAGAAACGAGAGTGAGTTGCAAGAATTTCGAGGAAACGCTTAACGAGAAGTATTTTTCTCCATATAATTAGAGCAAAAAGCAGAAAGAGTTCTTGTTGCTGGAGCAGGTAGTGATGTCGGTTGAAAAGTACGTGGCCAGATTCACAGCATTGTCTCGTTTTGCACCGTTAGTGGTTTCTACGGAACAATCGATGTGCGAGAAGTTTCAGATGGGATCGAATTTCCAGATCCAGTCTCGAGTTGCATTGTTCCAGGAGCAAAATTTTCAACAGATAATTGCGAAGTCCAAGATCGCGGAAAAAGACATAAAGAAATCAGATAGCAGAAGAGAGCAATACAAGAAGATAAAGACCAGTGACCAATCTCAGCAAAAAGGATTTAGCGGTAAATCTTCTTGGGAAGATGATTAGAGTGATGCAATGGAAGCACGATAGGCCAACAGACAGAAGAGGAAAGCATTGAGCCAACAATCGCAACAGAGTTACTCGGCAAAAGATCTCAAGGGTCCCAACTGTCGGGAGTGAGATGTTTCAAGTGTAATCAAATGGGGCATTACGCTAGAGATTGTTCAGAGAATATTTGTTTTACTTGCGATCAGTCGGGTCATATGCGATCAGAGTGTCCACAGACTGTAGCAGTAACGTCATCATCAGGGACCATTTCTACTAGAAATCGAGGTGCAACTAGTAATACCATAGAAAGAGAATCAGATGCGTTTATGAATCTTAACGCATTCCTAAATCTTGGTACGAAATTTCTTAAGAGGAGGAGAGTTGTGAGACCCGCATCTTGTTATTGCGTTAAGTGTATTAATTAAAATTGATTAAGAGTAATTAAATATGTTTAGATGATTAGAGTAATTATTTAAGCTATTAATTGTGAGTTGGATTTGAATTGAAAAATAATTACAATAATTATTTGAGTCGCTTAAAATTTTAAAGACGATCAAAATAATTTTACTGAGCAATAAAAAATTGTGATTGGCCGAAATTGAAATTCATATATTAAAATAAAGGTGTATAAATTATAGAATATAATTTATGACTTAAATTGAAATTTATAAAATTTATGGGGGCATTATTGTAATTTAATTAAAATCTTAATTTTAAGTTATTAAATGTTCAAAGGTATTTATATAATTTTATTAATAAAATTTAAAAAAAATAGAAAAATCGAAAAGTGGGAGAGGGCCAGTTCCACCCCCCCCATGTGTCGTGTGTAAATGTGAATAAGGGGGAGGGTTTTTGTAAATTGTAACAGAAAGTCGGGCGAGAGGAGAGAAGGACCGAGAGAACAAGAGGAAAGGGAGAAGAGAAAAGGGACGACGAGATCAACGACGGGCAATAACCGGAGAAAGGAAGAGAGAGATAGAGAGAGAGAGTCACAGGCGAGAGGTGGAAAATAAAGGGGAGAAAGGAGGCGCGCGGGAGAGAGAGAGAGAAGAAAGAAGCGTGGTGGCAGCAGAGGCGCAGCGACACACGGTGGCGCACGATAGGTGCGGCGGCGGCGTTCAGATGACGGCGAGGTCGTGTGGCGGTTTAGGTGACATGCGGCGGCTGTGTGTGGTGGCAGCGATGTGTGGCAACGACGTTGGCGACTTCGATTGAGCAGCGGTGTGCGAAGGTTGTGCAGATCTGGGTTCCGGTTGTACAACGGCGGTGGATTCCGACGAATGTATATACGATATTTATTGTATTTACGTATGTATATATTATATGTGTATGCATGCGTGGTGGATATCAGCGATGTGTGTGTGATTCTAATTGGTGGTTGTATTTATGGTTAGTTTCTGGTGGATTTGCAGTGATAGTGCGATAGTCGTATACGTGTGTGCGCGTGTTTTTGACTATCCTAGAGTCATGTTGATGTAGATTAGTATTTCACCAACTACAGCCTTCGTTCACGCAGCGGAATAAGAATAAAAAATAGAACAGATAACTAGAATACCACTGTTGATCGCAAGAGATGCCGATGTTGATTCTCTTCTCGCTTGATGTTGATTGGCAAGCCAATACTATAATCAAGGCTCGCTAATATGCTGATTCTTAGAGAATGCCCAGAAACGGCTTCAAGCCAAATCGTTGATTCCTAACCAGGAATGCCGAGAGGGGATGGGGGAAGATGAACAAGTAGCAGCTTGACTCAAACTTTTTCAATAATCTACAACTATCTCTCATATCAGTACATTGTCACCTATATATACGTGTACCAAAAACCCTAAAAGGGAAAAGAAAGTGAGTACTGGTGTTAGGCCCAAAATAGACAGGCCCAAAAAGAAAAAAAAATAAAACGAAACCCTACACATATGCGTGGCGGCTAAAAGCTAAAAGAGGAAAACAAAACCCAAATAGGCGGGTAAAATAAAACTAAAATAAAATAAAAAATGACAAAACACTTAAAAAGGATGTGGGACCAAGAAGGGATGCTCATTTCGGCCAAAAGAAAGAGCAATCAATTGCTCAGCGCGGGGCAGTGGCTGTGTGGATTCTCCCTGTGCGGCAACCTTCCAAGAGCTCATTGACCGTGCCCAGCCGCGCACAAAGGCTAATAATAGAACAGCGGCCTAGATGTGGAAACATGCTCAAGATGCACATGATAGTGCTACTTTCGTCCAAGGTTGTCCAAGGATGCGATCTGCATCAGACTCCCCTTGTAGGAAAGAATTCGTCCTCGAATTCACTTTGTCTTCATCCCCTCTAGTAGTTGGATTATGGGAATTGCGCGCACGTTGTCGTTTTTTGTCAGCATCCATCTTGTATTTCAAATTGATTTTTTCGAATAAAAACTTTGACAAGTCATCAATGATCAGACAAGTATTCCCCATCTGCAAACACTTTTCCCTGCCTTTTCTCCTTATAGAAACATCACAGGACTGCCAATAGTATTTCACAAACTTATCACTTTGGTCTTTTTGTTTGGATAATGTCTGTACGACTCATTTGTTGACTCCTTTGTTGACTCCTTTGTGTGGTGGTCTTCCTTTTACATCTTCACATACAGCTTAATTGGTTGCTGCTCCCTATCGGGTTGTTGTTGTACCGCAATGCAATTCCGACCGTTGCCGCGCAGCTGATATTGTTGATTGAGCTGCTATTTTGCTCGGTTGAGCTCAGCCTTATTGTTGAGTAGTTGCTTCTCCGTAATGCGCCTGGCCGGTGAATCGCGAACACCGTATGTATCTGTACAATCCCAACCCTTCGTGAAGTCGTAAATCACCCTCTGCGTGAACTTCATGTGCAAATTATCGCACGACAGGGACCATGGGCTGATTGGGTGCAGTGGTCGTGCGCGGTTGATGGATTGTGTGTGGTTGGTTAATTGCGCGGCCATAGAGGATGGTTTGCACGACAGGTGGGTGCGCGGCCATGGTGAATGGAGTGCACGCAAGGGGGTTTCCGCGGTGGCTGTTTGCGCGACAAGGCTGATTGGGTGCCCTAGTTCCTTGTGCGGGAGAAGGCCTGGCGGGAGACGAGCTGTGCTCGCGATTGAGGTCATTTTCTTCATATGCAGTTGGAAGTTTATTTGATCCCCAATGCACTGCTTTTGTAGCTTATTACGATTGGGGACAACATCAATGTAGCACCTATGTAAATCACGATTAAACTCCCACGGTACTGTAGTTGAGGGAGATGAAGAAGAGGTAAAACAACAAACATGGCGGGAGAAGGGTTGACGGGAGTAGAGTTGTGCGGCTGATGTGTTGAGTGGGAGGCTGACTGCGCGACCATGGAAGACAGGTTGTTCGGCGGATAGGTTTCACGGAGGGGGGATTGCGCGGACATGGAAGATGGGTTGCGCGGCAAGTTGAAGTTGGGGATTGTGGCAGGTGGTTCGCGTAGTGGTGGTTTGAGCTGTAGATGGATTTGCGCATGGAGGGTACATGGCAAACGGTTTGTGCGGCGGGGGGAGGGTTGTGCGGACATGGAGGTACTATAGCAAGCGTAGAAAGATGCGCGGGTGATATCTTGCGCACGGAGGGTGGTTTTGAAGCAGGTGGGTGTCGCGGATGATGGCGCACGGTGGACGGATGCTGTGAGCGGCAGGTAAGGTTTTGCGGTAAGTGGTTTCTCGAGGCATACATAAATAGCATAAGCGATTTATAGAGTACTTTTGTGTTGTCGAGTTACTTATCTATTATACAAGGGAGTAAGGTCTTTATGTCCAAGACATTTCCAGTCATTGGATTTGATCACGGATGGCTGGGATCGCAACTCTAACACACCTATAAACCTGTCCAAGAATAAATGGATTAGATTCGTCCAAACTTCAATCTGAAGGCTGCAAACACAATATTACATATATTGAGAATAGGTTACAGTTCCACAAAATCACATCTCTTTAAACAATAATATAGACCCATAGTTCCTAACACAAACCCCACCGCCCAAAAGCAGGCACGCCATCGAGACCACCACGCCATTGTCAAAACCAATACATGTATCTCTCTCACACATGCCATTGTCAAAACTACGCCTTCTTCCCGTCCGCAAACCTCATCCTTAGTCCTCTCTCTCCCTCTCACACACACACCATCGTCGCCGGTAGCTCGAGATCCACCATCATCTAAGCTCGAAAGCTCCATCACCCATCGCAATTTATCCAAACAAAATATGAGGACGACGACATGCGACCACCAACGACAACGAGGACGACGACCGGAGCGCATGAGAACGACGACGACGACAATGGCTAAAAGGAGACGATCAAATGAAGCCACAACCTCATCTGCATTGTGAGACGTTCGGACAATAAGGCGATTCAAGGGGTGATGTTCCTAACGAAGCGTTACATTGTTTGCCCATCCACTACCCTTACACATCATTTAGAAAATTTCTACGTATCTCCCTCTCACTTATATTTGTTACCTACCACTGTTCATTTTTGGAACATTCTCCATAAAAATTCATTCGCCAAACCGATTTCACCCAAATCTAAAATCATCCGCCAAAAAATATGTGAAACCCTTATATCTCTGGCAAAATCTAAAATTTTCATGTGCCAAAACCTAAAATTTTCCTTTGCATTGAGTGTGTTTCTCATTTTCTTTCTTCAATTGAGTAGCAGATTTGAGAATTCTTTTTTATCACCTGCATTTCTTTTTGTTTTTCGTGCACTGAGTAGCAGAATGAAAGTGAACTCTTTCCTGTTAAGATATCTAATCATTTGTTTTTCAATAATTCCTATTTTTTGGGTAGTCTGTTGCTTTTACCTATTCTTTAAGAGAATCTCAGATTATTAGGAGTTGTTAGTCATGGAAATTAGACGTTGCTTTATTTTCTAGCTTTCAGTTATTTGCATTTGTATTTAGTTAGACTTCATGTCAATGAATCAGTATCGCATTCCTTTTACTCATTCTCAACAATGAATCAGTATAGTACTGGAGTCGCTTTATTTAGGATTGAAAGTAGATAAGTGTAATATTATTTAATTTTTTTGAAGTGTGTGGTACTTTCTTCAGGTATAAAGGCTGGCTGGATGCAGTTCATAGTATCTGGAAGACTGAAGGCATAGGAGAAATGTTCAAAGGTAGCATTCCCAGAATCATGTGGTATGTACCAGCATCTGCTCTTACCTTCATGGCTGTTGAATTCCTCAGAGACCATTTTAATGAAACATTGAATGATGGTGGAGTGCAAGAAGTCACAAGTTTATCAATAGACAAAAAAGGATCTTCCTTGCAAGAGGTGTCTTCTTAAATATCCTACTAGCAGACAAATTTTTAATTGGTAATCTAAGTTATTTGATCGCCATCTAAGGCATTTGATCTCGGTTAATTTTTTGAAGCCAATGATGTGTTTAGTTTTCATTGGTTAATTAAGTGTTTGGCTTTCATTGGTAATTGATTTGGTTGTTTAACATTTTGTGTAACACATCTTTTTTGTGTGTTCAACATTCATAAAATGGTGACGTGTGGGGGTAAAATGGTGAAATAGTGTCGTAGTAGTTTTTGACGGGGGTTTGTTTTTGTGGTCCACCTGAGATAAGCACAGACTAATCTCAGTCTGTCATGATTAGGTCGAAACGAAACGGTCTCTAACACATGATCCTCATTCTAAAAATTCTATCTATAACCCATTGTTTGCAATAATGGAAGAAAATGTGGTTAGAAACCGGGGAATTCTCCACCCTTCTCTCTCCATGTCGCAGTCTCTGTAGGTATGTGAGAGAGAAATCATTGTCTTTTATTTTCTTTTGATGATACTGACGATGACATTGATGTTGTTCTAGAATCATTTTCGTTGATGCAAATTTATGCTTTTGGTTTTCTTTGGTATTACTTAGTAGTATCTCATTCTGAGGCTTTGAGTGATGTGTTTGTTTCCATTTCATTTTATACCTTTACTTCAAGGTGTGTGAATCAATCACTGCATACCTTCTAGATAGTAGTATCTATCTACATAGATTATCAATGATGCTGTAATTTATCAGCTGATATTCTGAATGTCTGATCTCTATGTACACCACAGAGTATAAATTGTGGCATTTGTTTGTGTTCTTTTTTAGATGCAAATGTAATGGGCATGTTGCTAGGCTTCTCCCAATCCTCCAAAATACGAACTCAATGTCATCCCTTTTATGTATTTGTAGATGAATGTCGCATCGTACCGTTAAATACTTTGGTTAATACGTTGTATCGATTTTGTCGAGTGGGTCATTTATCGAGTGGTTTTTCTTGCTGTAGTCGAGTGGTTTCTTGCTGTTGTGTTCTCAATTTTTACAGATCATTTGTGCACAAAATATTTGTGCACCGAACATTTGTTGTGTGAGTCATTTGTGCACAGAACACCTATATATGTTCAGAGAGGGTGAAGGCAGTGGGTGACGTTTCAAATTCTGTCTATCTTAAAAACTGGAACATTGATTTGTTTGCATATCTAGATATCCATGTGCTAAGGTGAACTAGATACGGATTTTTCTGCTTCTAGGTTATTCATGTCTAGATCTTTATTAGCAAGTGCCTGATTCTAAGATTTGGTGAATGACAAATATACCCTTTGTGATGCAGAAAGAAGAAGCATGAAAGGTCATCGCGGTCCTTTCCAAATTGTCCTTGTGGATTCTGCTGCTCTACACGGTCAAGCTGTAATTGCTGCGAGTGGCAAAACTATAGGTGCTGTAAGCTACCAAACTGCAGGAGTTGTTGTAGAAAACCGAGTTGCGATTGTTGTAAGCTACCAAGTTGTAGCAGTTGCTGTAAATGGCCTAGTTGCAGTTGCTCTTCGTGACTGAGTTGCAGCTTCTGTAGTCAGCCAAGTTGCAGTTGTTGTAAAAGGTCGAGTTGCAGTTTTTGTAAATGGTCAAGCTGCAGTGGTTGTTGTCAACCGAGTATAGATGTTGTAAGTGGCCAAGCTGCAGCTGTAAATGGCCAAGCTGCAATTGTTGTAAGTGGTCGAGCTGCAGTTGCTCTGGCTGTCCAAGATGTTCCAATAGCTAGGGTTTCTGTTGCTGTTGGAATTCTCGACGAAGTGAGTAGGGTCGTAGAGTTGCTCTATTCATCTAGCATTCGGCATTTGCATTTACAACATCTTTGTTCATTTTGCTTCAAAACTCTGTTCTATGGGTTATTACGTTTGTGATACTTTTTGTGATTTCAATTTCTCATTTGACATTTGCATTTGGCATTTGCTGCAAAACGAGTGACAAACAGATGATAAGAATGGTGGACGATTTATGGCAGAAGGAATTTTTAGCAGTTTCAACTTGAAGCTTCCGTTGTGTAGTTAGAATGATGGACGATTTCGATCTGTTCCTGGGAAATTGTTTTTTAATATTTTGCCATAATTTTTTTAATATTTTGCCATAAATTCTCGACGAAGCTTCCACTGTGTTTATTTACTCTCCCCAAAAAATAATTCTGAACTCTATGATGGGTCGAAACAACTATGAGAGACTATGCATACTCAACATGTCCCATAAGTAGACATGCATAATCATTTCCTTATTGATTGCTGATTGTTGTCTTAAATCTTATTGATTTCTAGCAAGGTGCACTACCTCAGTATTCTTATCATTTGTAAATGCCTCCATTTGGTTGAACGTTTGTACATAGAGTAACAAACACATTATTGCATGCCCGCCCTTCTTATTTTGTATTTGTAAAATGACTCTTGGTCCAAAGGCTAGAATTTGCTCCAAAGGCTAGAATTTGCTGCAAAGGCTAGAATTTGCTGCAATGGGCAATTGTTTTGGATTGTCCAAAGATTGAAACTTGCTGCATTTTTTTGGTTACTGCAATTGTGTTGTGTGCTGTGCAATTGTGTTGTGCAGTTGTATCGTACAAAGGAGTGTTTATACTAATATTTGAACTCAAGTCAACAATGTTCAAAAATAGGAACTTGTGACCCAAATTTGCAATGTTTTGGTTGATGATTGGAGAAACTGTAAATCAAGATCTGCAATGTTTTTTTCGTAATGGATTCACACAGATTGCTTTGTTAATACAATGATCGTTGTTATGGTTATTAGATTTGTTACCCAAATTTCCTACTTTTGCACATTTTTGTCATTAGTTTACTTTTGAATGTTATCTATATAAATACACTAATGATGTTGTTCTTCCTCTTTTGGTTTATAGTGTTGGCTACACATTTTTTTTGCAGCTATTGATACAAGTTT
>NMUG010007478.1:0-12054 GCA_002855965.1 Monotropa hypopitys
AGAATTATGTGTGAGGCATATCCGGTTAAGTCACTAGAAGACAGTTAGTTCAAAGATACGTCTACTATGCTGCCTTGACTAACCTTGAAATGTTTCACTAAGTGAGTGGTTGAAGTCGTAAGACACTATTCATATATGCATAAGCCTTGTTATAAAAGAATCAAGAGTTCTGCCATATTTAGAAAATGGTGGGGGATTGTTGGAGATTTTCAAAATATTTTATGTAGAGAGGTTTATATGAAAGGGTGCAACACCTTTTCATATAAGTCATGACTTTATCACACCCATATATTGGGTTGTGGCTATTAGGAAAAGGTGTGAAAATTAGATGTCTCTAAGAGGCATGCCTCTTTCTAATGTGTGTCTTCTAAGAGACATATCTTATCACATAAGGGTTCCTATATGTCTATAAATAGACTTATTGAAAGTCACTCGAAGGATATAGAATTCTTAACTGAATTGTTCTCTCTCTACATATTTTATCCCAAGTACATTAGGCATATTTATGCTAAAATAATTCTTGATTCAATTACATCTATATAGTAGATATTCTGTCTATCTTCGTTGGTGCAAACGCAGTCATAAAGAACTTCGAGTTCGGTTTCGTTGTATCTTGAAAGCAGATTTGCTGTTAACCCGGTACACACCATGTGGTGAGGGCAAATATTGTTTTTAGGAAAGCGTTTTTATAACGTGCCTCGATTGTGATTCATGGTTCGTGATTTTCTTATGAAGACGTCGTCATCCACGCCGGTTGAAGAACAAGGTATTTTCCAACAATCTCTATGTTAAATTATCGAGTCAACGTGCACTGCTTTAGTACTTGATTGATGCTATCACTAATACATGCGCCTTCCGGTTAAAAGTGTTGAAAGCTCGGAGGAATAAATATTCCTTGAATGAACAAGTTCTTTGAATGATGTAGAAAGCTTCTTTGATCTTCTACTAATCCATAAAATCTTCAAAGAATAATCAACTAGAGTTGGAATATATATTTTCCTTGAAAACGTAGCCAAAGAAATCCTAGAATACATGTTTCTTCAATTAAGCCTTTTTATAGAAGCTCTCTGACGCACAAATCGCTCGAGCAACTTCCAACTTGAGTGAAAGAGGTCGCTCCATAACTCGCTTGAGCGAAATTCACTCGCTTGACTCTAAAGATTTTTGTGTGCTACTTCATGGGACTTTGCTCGAGCCACTCCAACTTCACTGAAGCGAAATTAGCCGAATAGTAGAGTGCATAAGTCTCTACCCAGGAGGGACCGACAACGGGACACTTAGCTATATCCGTACGCAAAAGTCAGTTTTCCATCATCAGTCAGACGGGACGATAGAACGATAACTATAGTGACTTCAACAAACTAACACCTTTGGTCCAACCTGAAAGGAAAGTCACTTTAAGAATCAAACCGAGAGGTTTTGTCTTTGAATAGTTACCTATGAAAGCAAGATGCTATGGAAGGAGGGAAACCCGCTAACTACGATTTCATAGTTACCTTACCCTTGTAAACTCAACACCTATGAGGATATCCAGGGCATTGTCCTCGCTTTTGGAAGAAATGCACGACTTAATAGCTCATCTGCAGCCCTTGTTCCATCTCCCATAGTTCTGCAACCAGAGTTGTCGCAAAGCCAATCCTCTATTAACAAAAGTTGGGTGGCTCCATAGAAACATGGTTTTCGGGTATAAGTCCCATATATAGCGGCATAGTGCAACTGCTGCTTGATACGGATAGAAATGGAATTAAAAACCATGCAAATTGTCAAAATAATATACCAATCTTTCCCCTACAAATGAGACCTCCTCGTATGGGAAGCATCGTATGACTACAGTGTTTCGAACTTAAGACTAACCTAAAACCTTTTCTTAACCGTTTTGCTTGTTTTTGAACTTAAAACCTCCTCGTAAGGGGGAGAGGTTTGCTTGTTTTTGAATCTTTGCTTACCCATTTGTTTTAAAACTTACACGTAAAAAGCCTAAAATTATACCAAAGCAAGTCCTAGATGAAACGGCCAAACTCAAATCCATACATTACTAAATTAAACAAAACTAAACTGAGTCATGATTTCCAATCAAATAAACTGAGAAAATTCGCTGCTGTTTAAATTCTATACATGAAGCTTTTCCCAAGAATCACTCCTGTTGTCTATTCCAAATGAAATGATCTTTACAACCGTGGATTTCTTTGGGCGAGGATGGTGGACTTCCAACATATCAAAAAATTCTGCATCTTGCTTCAAAACCTAACCTAAGCCCGCGTGCTGCGATCCTGTGCTCCCTTTGGTCACGAAACCAACAACCTTTACAAAGTAGGCGCAAGGAGTTGCTCTGTAATTCTAGCTTGACAGTCGAGCTACTGCTTCCCTTTGGTTATCACATATCCGCCCCTCAAATGTTGTGCTCCATATGCTGCAGTGGAAGCTACTGTTGTTGACGCTACTAGCCAACTGCACCAAGGTGGGAAGTCTAGTGAGCTCACTCACATGTTCTAATTCTTGAGTATCAAACTAGAGAGAGATTTGGAGCTTATGAAAACAAAAAAAAATGTATGCAATTCATAGAGAAACGAAGACAGATAGCCACATGAATAGGATACCTCAAGTACGTGATGTATGCCTCGGTTTGTGGGGTTCCTAACTCTGGTTGAAGAAGAGCAGCAGCAACTAAGGCCAGTTGAAAAACTGTATTAACCTGTCAAGTGTCAAGAACTGAAGCTCTCATCACAAATGGGGAAGTTGAGTGCATATATGCTACTTTTATGTTTTATTTTTATTTTTTCCCTTTATTTTTCTGCTGCTCACAAGTTCTGTAAAAAACAATTCAAGGCCCAATTGGTACCCATTACCCATTAATAAGTATCTTAAAAGAAGAAATGTTGACATTTGATAATAATATACAAGGTGGATTGTGTTCAGACTAGAATTTAAGACCTTAAGGTTACTGGGTTGGGGAAAATTCAGGGGATAGCATGCCTTGTCTTTCATTGCCAATTTTAGTGAACAGACTTAGCTTCAGCTACATTAGGCTCTATTTCTTTTAAAGAATTTACACCAGTAGGCTCGCCTGTATCGCCTCGTGTGGTTGACGCAAGGCAAGGTTCAGTGAAGCGAGAGAGTAGGCGTGAGGCGTTCGACTAGTCAAGAGGCGTGAGGCGAACGCCTATCTCGCCTCACGTTTTTTCCTTTCAATATAAAATGTAAAAAAATTAGGGCTTTTTACCACTGCTTACATTTTTTAGAGTCTACGCGAAGAGAAGGGTTTCTGTTTCGGATTAATCAGCAACAGTTCAAGCCATTCAGGTTAGGGGTGGCAACGGATCGGTTCGGTCCGGTTCTTGTGGATATCCGTATCCGAAAACCGAAATCCGAACTGTATCCGTAACCGAACCGAAAACCAAACGGTTATAAAAATTTTAAACCGTATCCGTATCCGCGGATATCCAAATTCGAACGGATATCCGCAGATTATAGATTTGCAGCAATTTTTATTATTATTGCTACTAATATGTTATTGAATGAAAAAACTATTCACATTTGACAGAATCAGCTTTAAAACTAGGAGTATCAAAAGATGCATTTAAAACTGCATTCTTGCATTCAAGAAGTTGCATTGTTGCATTAAAAAATCCCCCCAAAACATCATTTTTGCATCCAAAAAATGATGGCCTGCTGTCTTTTTTTTTAAATAATATTGCTTGTTTTGCATTCAGATATCAGATGCTGCATTCAGATATTTATTGCACTCAAAATCAGGCCTATCATGCTGATATTAGTATGACTAGAAAACATCATGATATCTGAATGCAGCATCTGAATTCAGTCCAGCAATCAATTCATTTTTGCATTTAGACACAAGGCTTAAAACACATGGATGTTACATCAGTTTTTCGCACAACAATGCAAGAACAACAGTTTGTGGCGCAACATTGGGTTCAGCATTGCTCAACAGCAGTTACAACCAGCAGATGCAGTAACAACATTTGACACAATTTAAAAGCGCTGCACAATTTTTTACACAGCAAATCTATGAAATGAACTCAGATTTAGGGCTATATACGAGGCACTATCTATATACGTGTAAGCACATTTATCACAGATTTGTTCCTAACCTGTTACTCGCAAGTCGCGATTGGTTGCTGACCGGCAAATCGCGACTCGCGAGTAGAGGGCAGTTCCCTTGCCCGACAAATCTTACCAACTTTTTTTACCAATAATAAATACGCCTACTTTGGAGGCTCATTGCGATGATTCAAACCGTTAATAATGTTCAAATCAATAAAATATAACACTCTGCAAAAATTCAACTCAATCAGATATCAGTAAGTCCTATATCCAAACAATTTTGCATAACCTCAGTTCCTGTCAGTTTTCTGTAGAATTGTTTGGATTAAGGACTTACTGATATCTGATTGAGCTGAATTTTTGCAGGGTCTTAAATTTTATTGATTTGAACACGGTTTGGATCATCGCAGTGAGCCCCCAAAGTAGGTGTATTTATTATTGGTAAAAAAAAAGTTTGTAAGATTTGTCGGACAAGTGAACCGCCCCTATATAGGGTCAGGTTCAATAGACCAACTAACTTACCAACTAACTTACCAATGCGTTCAACAAAACGTGTTTTGGGGCGCAACTGTTATGATCCAAACCGTTCACGATGTTCAAATTAATAAAATATATGATCCTGCAAAAATACAGCTCAATCGGATATCGATAAGTGCTTCATCCAAACAATTGCACAAAAAACTTGACAGGAAGTTGTGCTACATGCAACTGTTTTGATGAAGCACTTATCGATATCCGATTGAGCTGCATTTTTTGTAGGATCATATATTTTATTAATTTGAACATCGTGAACGTTTGGATCATGATAGTTGCACCCAAAAACACATTCTGATGAACGCGTTGGTAAGACAGTTGGTAAGTTAGTTGGTCCAGACAGAGTATGTGTCAGTCTCTCCTTACACACATTTCTTACACACATTTCTTACAAACGCTTAACATAACTTCTTTCGGGTCCCGCTATGATGATCCAAACCGTTCATAATGTTTAAACCGATAAAATATATGGTTCTGTAAAAAATCAACTCAATCGAATATCGATAAGTGCTTGATCCAAACGGTGATGTATAACACTAGTTTCTGTCAAGTTTTGTGGTTCTTACTGGAAGTTCACAGAAAACTTCCTGTAAGGACCACTTTGGTAAGGGTAAAATATGGACCACCATTTATAAATTGAATTTTCATGATCCAAACTGTTCAATGTCTTTAAAACGTATTGATAAGGGTCCCCGCGAGAAACAGTAAAAAATGGTCGGGAAGAACTTCATTTGGACAGTTTTTTCATAAAACTATAATGAACAGTCTGTATAGAACTTGCTCAGATAAAAGCCTTCCCAGTCATGTTTTTTGACCATTTTTTGTAGGGACCCTTAAAAATACTTTCTAAACACATTGAACGGTTCAGATCGTGAACATTTGATTGAGAAGTGACCCAAAAAGCTTGGTCCGTATTTTACTCTTACCAAAGCGGTCCTTACAGGAAGTGTGCTTTTATATAATGTTATTGTTTGCTAATTAGATGTAATGTGATGCTTGATTAGTGGTTGTCATTTGGTCGTGAAACTCCACACTTGCAAAAAAATTGTCGTCAAAGCCCTTAGCCTTACTTGTAGCTCATGCGGATGCGAGAAAAATTGGAGCATATTTGAACATGTGTGTTCTACATTAAGGGCTGTGTAGATTTTTTTAGTTGCGACTTGTGACTTATTTTTAATTCCTTTAATTTTTATTTTGCAACTTCACACCAAAAAAATATGATAGATCAAAAGCGCCTCAACGACTTGATGTTTGTAAAGTACAATAGAGCCTTGAGGCATCGATATGTAAAATGTGGCACGCATGATCCGATTTCCTTGAAAATATTGATTAAAGCAATGGGTAGTTGCTTGGGAAATTAAAGAAAGAGCTTGTGTTTGAGGGAAAAATTTTGAATTGAGATGATGTTACGGTGGACAGTGGAGTTGAAAAGCCTAGCAAAGTTACAAGGTCGACTTATAAAACAAGAAGTTCAATAGAAACAAAAAATGATTCAACCTCAAAAGTATCAAGTTCTTTTGTATATGATGATGATGATTGAGAGGAACAAGAGTGGAAAGATGTGATTCAGACGAAGGAGAAGAGGAAGATGTCGATGGTTTTGAGTCAGACGACAATAAAGACAATAAAGCAACTGATGATGATGATTGAAAATTGAAGAGAATGATGTCTTGTTAGTAAAATATGAATTGTTATAAATCTATAATTATGGTTGATGCATGATTTATGGTTGAAAAACTAGTTTTATTTTTTTTACTATTAATTGTTATATTAGTCAGTTGTTTATTTTGAAATATGCTTATGCTTATGATTCACTCGCCTCACCTCACTTCAATGAGGCACGGGCTTTTGCGGCGTTCGTCGCCTCACCTTCGTCTCACGCTTTTAAAACACTGATCTACACTACAATACTCCAATCACCCACGACTAACACTAAAGTGCAGTTACACAACCTCTAGGTCAACTACCTTCGTCAACCGAAATTTTGAGATAACTAGAACACAAGGAAACCAGATGAGTTAAATAAAATGTATTAATTTCACGTTCCCAGGTGTTCCTTTGCTCAGCCCCACCCAAATAACAATCACGAAAAAAAAAAAACTTGCTTCCTAAGGGAGAAAGAACCAAACTAGGTACAGGAGCCCCAGTAGGCTAAGCAAATTGTAATATCGTACACGAATAATCAAATCGACGCATACAAAACTAACCTACCCTAGTATGCTAATTAAACTGTAATATTATACTTAATAATCTAAGTCAAAAGACTGCAAAGCTTACCTTGCTAAGAAACAGAGGCTCAATCTTCTCGGGATGGATCTGATCAATATTGAAGAAGTATGACCAACTTTTCCACTGAGATAAAAAAAAATCAGTTCAAAAAATTGGATCCAAACAACACATAAATCCAACTGCGATATGCCAAGGAAGGTAAACCTCACCTCCCAAGATAAACTGGTAGCTCTTCTATATAATGCACCCCCTATGAGGCCAACGTCTCGCAGAACTACAAGTCCAACAAGTCCATCTTCACAGCCAAAAAGGATTTATTAGAATAGACTATAGAGTACCAGAGACTTGACAAAGTACTCTAACTATGGTTGTGTGTGTTTTTTATCTAAAACTTGAAACAGTTTGTGAGCATAGGAGTGTAATTGCCCTGACCAAATCTCAAGCCATATACTCTTTTGTTAATGGCTTAATGATTATTCAAATATCAAACTAACGGCAATTCGGAAAAGAAACACCATTCCTACTTACGGTGTAAAAGACCCTTATCTACCATAGCCAAAGCAACACATCCGATTAGAACCTGTATTAATAATTGGTGACAACTATCAGACAAATTCAACTACCAGGTAGGTTTCTATGAACCAGAAACAACACAAAACTACAAAACCCAACTAGGGAAAATGGCCATCCCATCCTGTGCTTCTGAGCTTCAAAGAAGAACAGACATGAAATTACCTTGTCAGCAAGAGGGTCAAGATAAGAACCCATGACAGAGTTGATTCCCATTCTCCTAGCCACATATCCATCAAGCTACAAAATGAATGAAGATACAGAAAGCAAGTAGTGTTCACATCCAGATTATAATGAGAGTACTAAAACCTATTACACCAGATTACAATGATAGAATAACAAACTCATTCATATACCCAGTCAGATGCCCCAGAGATAGCCAGCCCCACAAATGCAGGAAGATACATTCCGTGTAAGATCATCCTGCAAAAGCACAATCTAGTTTCAAGAGAGATTCACGTGCAAACCAAATCGTCTAACTGAGGAAGAAACGAAAGATAAAAGGATTTCTGGCATAGAACTTTGTAATAAATAGAAGGTCATGCAAAGTTTCAAACATGCATTCAGTCTTCTGACATCGGCTGATCATATACAGAAAATGGCTGTTTTGAAATTCAAATTATAAAACATAAAACAGTCCCGTGCAAAAAACTGACAAAGCATACATATACCAATTACGGAAAGGGAAGCACATCTATCACGAAAACAATGTAGTAGAATCGACGAGGAAGGCATCACAAAGCAGTAGGAAACTACAAGGGCGGGGAGTTAATAAAGGAACTATTTTTTCAAAAAATGATGCTCTTTATTAACTTGGAATACATAGGGAATGATACGGTTGGAAACTTACTTTTTGAATCGACGAGGAAGGCATCACAAAGCAGTAGGAAACTACAAGGGTGGGGAGTTAATAAAGGAACTATTTTTTCAAAAAATGATGCTCTTTATTAACTTGGAATACATAGGGAATGATACGGTTGGAAACTTACTTTTTGAAACAAAATTACTTGCTCACTTTTTAATTGTTGAGAAACGATTTTCGAGAAATGACGCACACAAATTAAACAACAAATTTTTTTCAAGATTTACTCAACCCTACATGGCGGAATTAAGGTTCATACCTTCGAGATCTCTCTGGTGAGATCTTGATAAATCTTGATTCGAAAGCTTGAGTCAAGTGATCGTAAACTCGAATGCACCGTACGATGTTATGTCGTATTCTCTTTATGCTTGATCATGAACTGAATGTGGGCTCAACAACACAAACTCTTCTCCACTTTCTAAAAAGATTTTTACCTCGTGTAATTAAAAAGAGATGTGAAGACGCATACATATAGGTTAAGAATGAGACCATCAGGAGTAAATTAAGATTAGACTTCTAATACCAAACCAAACTGAACATTGAGTCCCAATCAATTGGGGTCAGCTACATGAATTCTTTTTTCCAATGTGATTTGTCGAGTGCATCGTGTTCCGTTATATCTAATAAACTTAAATCTTTACGAACTACCGCTTCTAAAGTCAATTTAAATCTAACCCTCTCCTTAGTGCTACTCTCACTCTCCTAATTACCGCGTCAACAGGACTACGATAGATATGTCCAAACCACCTTAATATATTCTCTTATCTTAGTTTCTAGCGGTGCTACCCCTACCATATCGCGAATGTTTCGGTTTTCAATTCTATCTCGCAAAGTTTTACCACTCTTCAACTTTGTAGGTATCGTACGATCTCACAATACTCCCACAGAACTCCTAAACTTGATTCATCCAACTTGAATTCTGTGCATAACATACTCCGTAATCTCTCCATCCTTACTAACAATTAAGCCAAGATACTTAAAACACTCACTTCTTGATGATTACTGAATTGGAGTGCCACTACGTCAACATTAGTACTTTGGCTATCACTAAATTCACATTATCACATATCCAATCTTAGTCCTACTGGTCCTAAAACCTTGTGATTTTAGTGGTTCTCTTCAAGTTCCTAATTTAACATCAACACATCTTGCAGTTTCATCTACAAAGACATATCATATGCAAACACATACACCATGGGATATCATCCTGCATGGATCTAATCAATTCATCCATAACTAGGGCAAAAAAGTAAGGGCTCAAAGCAGACCCTTAATGTAATCCTATGGTGATTGAAAATTCACTTGTTTCCCCTACAGAAGATCTAATGGTGGTGACAGTACCTTCATATATATTTTTAACCACATCAATATATGTTTTCGTCACACCTTTTCTTGCCAAGACCTGTCATATAATGTCTTCCGACACCTTATCATATGTCTTTTCTAAGTCTATAAAACCCATGTAAAGCTCTTTCTTTTCTCTCTGTACTTTTAACTAATCTTCTTAACAAGTATATTGCCTCCATTGTTGACCTACCAGGCATAAACCCAAATTGATTCTCTGATACTGTTTCCAACATTCTTAGTCGATATTCAATAACTCTTTCCCACGACTTCAATGTATGACTCATTAATTTAATATCTCTATAGTTATTGTAACTCTGAATATCTCTTTTATTCTTATATGGTACTCTTTCTTCACTCATTAGACATCATTCTAGTCAGAATAATCTTGTTGAAGAGTTGTCAACGTCACTCCTCTGTCCCTAAGGCTCTTCCATACCTCAATAGAGAAGTCATATAATCCTAAACCTTGCCTAATTTCAACTTTCTCAATGCGTTTGTCACTTCAAACTTTTGTACCCTGCGATAAAACATATATTCTTGACTTTCACTCCCACTAGAAGTACTCAAATGATCTTCGCTTAGATTTTTCTCATGCTGTTCATTACATAGTTTATCAAAGTAGTTATTCGATCTTTCCTTAATATCCGCATCTTTCACTAATATCTTACAATCGTCATCTATTATGCATTTAACTTGCGAGACATCTCATGTTTTCTTCTCTCTCCATTTTGCAAGCTTATATATATCCTTTTCTTCATCCTTGTTATCTAGTCTAGCATACAAATCCTCAAACGATCTCGTCTTAGCTTCCCCCACAATTTTTTTTGCCTTCTTGCAAGTTTGTTTATAGCTCCTAAAATTCGCATCAATATCCTTTTGCAACTTCTTAAAGCATTTTTTTAGTTTTTACTATAATCTGGAGCGCATCATTCCACCACCAAGTCTCTTTCGAGGTGGTACCTCTCCTTTTGACTCTCCAAGAACTTTTTGCAATATTTTTCTAATGAAGCATGCCATCGTGTTCTACATTTCCTCACTGTTGCCATCTAAATTCCAACTTCCTTTATTTAATATATTGTTTCTAAACAACTCCAACTTCTCCCCTTATAGGTTCCACCATTTAATTCGTGGGTCTCTGCTATCTTTCCTCATCCTTTGTTGACCTTCCAAATAAATATCTAGGACTATAAGTCTATGATGTGACTCCAAACACTCTCCAAGTATGACCTTGCAGTCTTTGCAAATTAAAAAGTCTGCGTCTCTCACTAGAAAGTAGTCTATTTGGATTCTATTAGACCCGCTCTTATAAGGGATAAGATGTCCATCCCTCTTCCTAGAGAAAACATTCATTATTCTAAGGTCAAAAGTCACTGCAAAGTCTAAAATACTCTTCTCATTTTCATTTTGGGAGCCAAAATCAAAACTACCATGAACCGTTTTATACTCTTACTTAATGTGGCCTACATATCCATTGAAATCACCGTCTATAAATATCTTTTCTCACAAAGGAATC
Source organism: Monotropa hypopitys (assembly GCA_002855965.1). Taxonomy (NCBI): domain Eukaryota; kingdom Viridiplantae; phylum Streptophyta; class Magnoliopsida; order Ericales; family Ericaceae; genus Monotropa; species Monotropa hypopitys. Next base: position 11,118 of record NMUG010007478.1, read on the forward strand.
TTTTTAACCATTTCATCCATTTGATCCCAGAATTGTCCTTTTGCGTGATTATCCAAATCGACTTGGGGTGCGCAACCACTAATAACATTGACAATAATCTCTCCAATCACTAGTTTTACCGAAATAATCCTATCTCCATTTCTCAATACTGTGACAACAGGATCCTTAAGGTGTTTTGTTATAACTACCTTCACTCCATTCTTATACTTATTCTTTCAAGTATAATAAAACTACATCCGGTGCTCTCTATTTCCTTAGCTTTCTCTCCAACTCACTTAGTCTCTTGCAAACAAGTGAGATTAGACTTCTAATAAAAATAGAAAAACCAAATCCAACCTATATTCTAATTTCTTATTCCATTAATTATATAATTCACGCAACTAAAGAATTATAATTACACTTCCATCTCTAGCACTACACTATTAAATACTTATTAATATCTTCATGTTAAGATTACAGATATCCTTCAATTAAATTAAATTACTGACAATTGTATTTAATTAACATCTTATATTTCTTTGAGACCTTTCACTTAGCTTATTTGATATATCGGATAAAATATCCACGTTGCAGGGTTTGACAAATCAAAACCCATAAACTTCCTTAAGGAAATATCATTCAATCATTATATATGCAAAACATTACCCACTTAGGCTCGTATTTAAAACCGAAATAACAAATGTTATAAATAATAACTGAATACTAAGCTTCCTCCTACAAAAGCATCGCTTGTGAATATTAGTTTCCAACAATAAAGTTTATCACACGCGACCCACTGTCAGATTCTGATCTGACTGGGTTTGTTCCCTTGCAGGTGAAACCCTAATTTAGCGCCAGGAAGGTGGTTTACGAGCAGAGATAGAAGGGATTGGGAGAAGATCTTCAGCAGTCGCAGAAGAAGAAGAGCAAGAGAAGTAGAGAAGAGGGAAGAAGTCAG
>NMUG010007479.1:0-12053 GCA_002855965.1 Monotropa hypopitys
AGAAAGAAATGTCTCAAATATCCAATGATACATGAATCCAACACTTAATAATAACAATGGTTGACATGGTTCACAACATGAGTCCGGGTTAGATATCTAGATACGGTATTGGTTCGGGATCCTTAGTAGATCCTTGGAATTCTTCTAACTTAGTAGTAAGGTTGTTTGAGTTGAGATTAGATATTGTTTCGATTGGACTTGGGGTGTTGTACCCTTTGTACTCACTTGAGGTTACGGTTTTGATTAGACGTACTTGTTGACGATATGCATGTGTCCTTGTTGTCTTGTGTTAGGCTTACACGGCGTGCACTTAGCTTCTTTACTGTTTCTGTACGTTTACTTCTGGACACGTAGGCATGCACCACATGTGCATGCTTAGTAGTAGTTAGAGGTTTTTCTCACTGAGCTGTTGTTTGCTCAGACCCTCTTTCTTTTCCTTTTTCTAGTCTGTGTTGCAGGGCTAGATGAACTTGGAGATGGAATCAGCTGTTGGATTTTCTCAGGCTTAGCTGTTCCAGTTTTCAGGGGTAGTCTTTCAGTTTCAGTTGTACTTTACTTTCAATTATAGTACTTTCAGTTGTAGTTTCTTTACTCTGTACTTGTTGCGCTTTCTATTTACAGTAGTAGTTATAGTAGGTTTACTCTTGTACTTCTCTTCCGCTCTCTACTTTGTTCTACTTCTACTTTATACTGTACTGTGATGTAATGAGAAACTCAACTGAATGTATCTGGATAGCAAGTAGTTGTATCCCCTGTTTATCACTAAAATTGTATTTCAAAAAAATGGTTTGAAAATCCGGGGCGTGACAGAAGTCCCCCAAAATCACTCTTAGAAGAGAGAACCCTAGGAGAGAGAAAATCAAAATGAAAATGGGAAAAAAATGCAACAGACGGCTATAGCGCCTAGGCATTCCGGACGCATGTTTCACCGCCTAGGCGGTACTCCAGCGCTTAGGGTGCGCTACACGCTGGAAAAAAAGAAGAAAAAAATGGACACAACAAAGAACTATGTCCTAGACAACCTAAGACACGAAAAAACACTCTTAATGCAACCCCTAGCCTTATAAAACTATTCTGCAAGAAAAGAAAAGAAAACAAATAAAAGAGGAAGCAAAGGAAGCACACATAAACATCAACATACTCTCGTCAATTGACATCCTCAATCACAACAAACTCAATGCAATGACAATGCTAATCCAAACTCGAAGTGGATAACCTAATCAAAATACGAAACTCAGAGACTCACATGTGAAAGTGAATAGAGAACTCTTATGAGAAGGGATCATGCAACACATACAGACCACGAAGAACATCCTTAAATCAACCGAAACAACAACTCAAGCTCTATTGAGAAAGTCAAACCGAGAGTTATCCGGACCTTAGGAGGAAAAAATAGCACTTTTGAGCCCCTACTTTTTTATGTATTATTAGGCTTCGAACGAACCTTGGAGTATTTTTTTAATAGGCACAACTCCTCTTCATTTAATTTTTATCCCACTTCTAAGCACAAAGCAAGTGGTCCAAGTGCTAACCACGAGACATCCATGTTTTTACGCGAATAAGTAAAGCTTCATGAGGCCAAACTACCCAGTTACTCCACAAACGCCCGAGTTAAACACCCGAAGAGGAACAACAAAACTCCAAAGGTAAGCCACGAACAATAGGTCAATTCTCAACAAATACAAGAAGTCATGAATCTGGAGAAAGAGGAACAACCCTTATGGAAATAACACGAAACATGCTCCGTGAAGAGTGAGTGCACAATAATAGTGAGTAATGGATCAACGCAAATGATAGCTTATCACAGACACCGAAAAAATAAAATAACATGCTCTGCAGACATATGAGTAGAATCACAATCACTGCCAAGAGCATGACAATCCCATGTGTGCACTACAAGGCTCCTCCTAAAATTTTTTAATTAAAAGAAAACAATGAAGAAAGAAAAAAATATGCAGACATAAAACAAATGCAGACATAAAACCTACATCTATATGCCAAAAAATGATACCCAATGACTTAGACACTAGACTCAAGAGGTTTTGTCAGAATATCGGCCTTTTGGTTATGAGTAGGAATGAACTCGAGAGAGATAATACCATCTTCGACCAAGTATCGAATAAAATGGTGACGAATATCGATGTGCTTAGTCCGAGAGTGTTGGACTTGATTTTTCAAAATATTTATAGCACATTTATTGTCACAAAACACGATCATGGCACGCTGAGATAAACCGTAATGAGTAAGCATCTGTCCCATCCACAGTAATTGGGTACAACAGCTACCCGCAACAATATACTCAGCCTCAACGTTGGACAAGGACACACAATTCTATTTTTACCGTGCCAAGCCACAAAATAGTTCCCAAGATAAAAACAACCGCTAGAAGTACTCTTCCTATCATCGACACTACCTGCCCAGTCGGCATCAGAAAATGAAGCTAGATCGACATGAGTCCCACGAGGATAGAACAAAACAAGAGAAGAAGTTCCTTTAACATACTGAATGATATGCTTGACAGCGATGACATGAGATTCTTTAGGATCAGACTGATAGTGAGCACAAACCCCGACACTATAAGAGATATCCAGACGACTTGACGTGAGATAGAGAAGATTGCCTATCATGCTACGGTAAAGAGTAGGATCAACACTCACTCCCTCTAAGTCATGAGAAATTTTGACCGTGGTGGCCATGGGAGTTCGTGTGACCTTGGCATCGCTCAACCCAAAAAAATTCACCAACTCACGCGTATAAGTAGATTGAGAAAGGAAAATTCCATCATCACATTGCTTGACTTGAAAGCCCAGAAAATAAGTCAACTCCCACATGAGACTCATTTGGAACTCATAAGACATTTGCACACCAAAGTGATGTGCATGAGACACACAAGTAGAACTAAACACAATATTTTCGACATAGATTTGGGCTATCAGAAGATCACCCTCTAGCTTTCTAAAAAACAAGGTTCGGTCTACTACTCCTCGAACAAAGCCGGTATTCAAAAGATGGTCAGTCAAATGATCATACCATACGCGAGGGGCTTGCTTTAGGCTATACAAAGCCTTCCAAAGACGATACACGTGATTTGGAAATTTAGTATCCAATAATCCCTTAGGTTGCTCAATATAAGCTTCCTATTTGAGATCACTATTTAAAAATGCGCTCTTGACATCTATTTGAAAAAGTTTAAAACCAAAATGCGTGGCGACCCCAAATAACAACCTAATAGACTCAAGACGAGCCACATGAGCAAAAGTCTCATCAAAGTCAATACCCTCAATTTGGGTATATGCTTGAGCAACAAGACAAGCTTTTTTCCTAACAACTATCCCATCAGCATCCTTCTTATTTCTGAAAATCCACTTGGTACCAATGACATTAGTGTGAGTGGGACGAAGAACAAGATACCACACATCATCCCTAACAAATTGTTGTATCTCATCATGTATCGCCTAAATCCAATACTCATCGGTTAATGCTTCCTCCAACTTTTTGGGCTCGATAGAAGAAGTGTAACAGACAAAATTGACTTCATTATTTCTCTTCCTCCGAGTTAGCATCCCATCATTTAAATTTCCAATGACTTGATCAATGAGGTGATTCAACTTGACTCTCGACGAGGGTTCCTTAAGAGCACACTCTAGATCATAGGTTCCTAATTCATGGTCGACTTCAAATTCGCTGTCTATGGATTCAACTTCCAAGGACTCCTTACGATCATGTGTTTCTCCCCCTATGACAATGATCAGAACATCAACTACTGGACTAAATGGAGACTCCCCCTCAAGAGTATCCTGACTTGATGAAGTCTCATCCTCAAAAATATTCCAACTGCCATCATCCTCAACGTTTTCAGTGACAGACTCATCAAGAGTGGAGTCATCCACCACAACATTTGCAGACTCTACAAGAGTAGAGGTCCTAAGATTGTACACTCTATATGCCCTGCTAATGGTGGAATAACCAAGAAAAATTCCATCATCACTCTTGCTGTCAAATTTCCCTAGAGACTCACCATCTCTCATAATATAACACTTGCTACCAAAGACTCTGAAGTATTTGACCGAAGGCCGTTTTCCATTCCAGATTTTATAAGGATACATGGAGGTACCAGGTCTAACGTAGACATGATTGCTAGTGTAGGAACAATGTTAATAGCCTCGACCTACAGGTTTCTCGGAATATTTTTGCATGGAGCATCACTCTAGCCATCTCTTGGAGAGTCCTATTTTTCCTCTCTACGGTCCCATTTTATTGGGGCGTGCGAGGAGCAAAAAACTTGTATTTTATCCCGCTCTTGACATAAAAATGCTTAATATCAGAATTCTCATATTTTTTTCCATGATCACTCCTCGTACGAGAAATAGAATACCCTTTTCATTTTGAATTCGAAGACAGATGGTTTTAAAAGCAAGCATATGCATCAGACTTCTCTCTCAAGTATCCAACCCAAGTGTATCGGGAGAAGTCATCGACAATAACAAGAATGTACCGTTTACCACTTAAACTTTCCGTGTGAGAAGGACCCATGAGATCAATGCGAACAAGTTCAAGATATTTAGTGGTGGCCACAAGATTAGTCCTTTTATGAGGACCTTTGGTTTGTTTGCCCTTCATACAACTCCCACACACAAGACCTTGGCCATTGTCCAAATTAGGAACACCCCTAACAACCTCATTTTTTGTGATTTGATGCAAGTCAAAAAAATTGACGTGACCTAAACGTTGGTGCCACAATTCAACATCATCCAATATGACCCGATGGCAGACATTAGTAGGAATGGTGTTGACACAATAACATTTATCGAAAGATCTAAATCCCTTGAAAATGCAGTCATCAGAAGAATTAAATATGGAGCAGTGATTTTTAAAAAAGTTTACCTCATGCATGCCATCACAGAACTGTCCGATACTGAGCAAGTTGGATTTTAGCCCTTCAACACACAGAACATCACCCAATGAGATAAATCTAGGAATGGGGACGGTGCCTTTGCCAACTATTTTTCCTTTATTACCATCACAAAAAGTAACTAGGCCACCATCATGTTTTTCTATGCTGACAAACAAGGACTTATCTCCTATCTTATGCTTAGAACAACCACTATCAAGATACCACGAGGAAGTATGATGAGCATTAAAAGCAGTATGAGCAAAAAAAATCATTAAGATTCATAGGCTTCCACACTTGTTTAACTTTAAAAACATCATGCACATTTTTATTTCTTTCATCATCAAAAGTGACAGTCAGATTTTTAGCAAGAGCAGACAATTTTTGAACTTCATTGACGAAATAAGCAGCTTGACTTTCAAAGTCATTCAAATTTCCATTTTTACCAAACTTTTGCTTGTGAGGTGACAAATGCTGGCCTTTGGTGGTCTTCCCGCATACCTTGTTCAAAAACCATGCCACTCTTGAACTTCTTTTGAGAGTCATTCATCAATTTGTAACAATATGGCCGAACGTGACCCTGCACTCCATAGTAGTGACAGACAATTGTTCTCTTGGAAGGCATTTTTTCTACCTTAGTTGTTTCCTTGGAGGAGGGTTGAGTCACAGAGTCAGACTCAGCTTTGACAAAAATAATTTTTTTAGCGGAGTCCTCACTGGACTGGGCAGCAAGAGTGGGAGGATCAATGAATCCTAAACCACTCCTTTACCTAAAGGTCTGAGTCATTTTAGCAATACAATCAGCCCCACAATCATTTCTCTTTATCACCTCGCTAAACTCCCTAAGGTCTCGCTCCAAACTCTCAATCCTAGACCTAGACTTCTCAGGATCTTTCAAGGCCTCCAAATGTTCAGTCTCACTCTTGGTAAAAATTTCAAGTAATTTTTCTTTGTACCTCTTTGCTTCATCCAATTCTAGATTTTGAGCATCAAGGTCAACACGATGGCATTTCAACTCATTCTCTCCCTTTCGCACTCGAGCAACAAGTTCAATCTTCTTTTTCTTAAGCTTAAAGCACTCCTTGTACAAAAGATCATATGCCTTATGAATAGACTCAATCTCGTCATTCTCATCATCTACCTCCTTATCATTTGACACACAGGTATCCTCATAGCTTTTATCACTCAAGGCTGGAGAAGACTGATTTTCTGCGGTTTCAACCCTAGCGACTAAGGCAGAAAATTAGCAGACTCAGACTTTCCACTAGAATCATCTTTATCCTCATCACTATCATCATCCCAAGTAACTTTAAAAACTTTTTTGTTTTTTCTTTTCAAAGTATTTCCACACTCAGTTTGGATGTGTCCGAACTCATAACACTCATATCATTGAATGCCTTGAGGTTTCTTTCCTTTTTCAAAATTTGGTTTGAACTCGCGTGCGTCACTTTGATTTTTCTTGACATTGCTTGAGGGAGAAAAAGTTTTACCAGAGGACCTGAACTTCTAAGATTTTACAAATTTTCTGAACTTTTTAGCAAAAAGAGCAAGTTCTTCCTCACTCATCTCTTCCTTACTGTCACTATTTTCAGACACATCCTCTTGGGTGGATTTAAAAGCAATTCCCTTATTGATTTTTGAAACTGATTTCTTTAAAAGATGATTCAATTCGAAAGTCTGAAGTTTCCCAACTAGCTCCTCGAATAACATCTCATCTACCTCGGGCCTTTCTTCAATGGCAACAACCTTAAACCTAAACCGCTCAGGTAGAGACCTCAATACTTTCCGACACACTCTCAAATTAGTGATGTGTTCACCCAGGGCATGGAAGGAATTCACTAAATCACTCAACTTAGCAATAAATCCATCAAATGACTCATCCTCAGACATTCTCAATTCCTCGAAGCATGTAGTAAGCATCTGAATCTTAGTGGTTTTCATAGTTTTGGTACCTTCATGGGTTACTTGTAGAGTCTCCCAAGCTTCTTTAGCAGTGGCACACGAGGATATGAGACTAAACTCAATCTTACTCAGGGCTCCGTAAATAGCTCATAGGACACGAGAATTAGCTTCAAAACTCTCATTATCTCCAGTATTCCACTTAGAGTCTAATTTTAAATGCGGTAGTTTCGTGATGACATCTTCAATGGTAGGAGTCTCGTAACCATGCTTAACTGACCTCCAAACCCTAACTCCTGGGGAACTTAGATATGTACTTATACGAGCCTTCCAGTAGGGGTAGTCATTACCATCAAAGAATGGGGGCCTCGAATTAGAAGCTCCCTCTTTAGGTGCACTAGAATCCATGGTCACAGAATCAAACTCAGACTAAAAAGCCAGAAAAAGAGCAACCTAGCTCTAATACCAATTGAAAAAACGCGAAAACGTTAAACTAACCTAGAGGGGGGTGAATAGGTGAGTTTTCCAAGCTAAAATATCCCAATAAATTAAAACATGAGAATCTAAAAATTAAGCCAAACCACAGAAGGAGGTAGAGAGATAGAGAGAGACAAAGACACACAATTTATGTGGAAAAGACTTAGGGTCGAAAAACCCTAAGACAAAAACCATGTCCTACCCTACGTTTTTTGCATAGATCAAAAGGTTCAACAAACAAAGAATATAGAATAGCTTACCAACCACTATACCTAAATCCTTAGTCTTGTTGTCGTTCCCCGAACACCTTCTGAAACCCTATACAAACCACGAGCCATTGTGCTCGATCTCCGAATCTCCGTCAGCTCTGAGAACTCTCGGACAAATCGTCACCAGGCGAAACACACCAATCTTTTATGATGCAAAGATTTTTTGGAAAACTAAACTCTCTCAAAAAGATCTTATAAACGAATGAGAAGTTTTTGTTCTCACCAAGGATGAAAAATTCACGAGAAAGAGATAAATCTTAACAAGGATGATAGCCCATCAAAATAAATGATAATCTTTGAGTTTTTCTCTCCAAAACGTTCTTGGGAAAAGTGTGTACACTTTTGAAAACCGTTCTGCACCCTTTTTTAAAACAAAACCAGTTTAAAAATCGAAACTGATCACGCCTGACGCACCACTAGCGCCTAGACGCTTCCAGCGCGCTCCGTGGGCGTTGTTCTCTGGAAAACTCTGCGGAGAAAATTTTTTTGAGGCACCTAGGCACTTACAGAGCGATCCGGGGGTGCTTCTCTCGTGAAATTTTTGGAGAAAAGCACATGAGAGGGCCTCGACGCTCCATGGGCGCTCCGAAGGCCCTGAAGGCTGGAATTTTTCAAACACTTAGAAAAAATGGAGCTTTTCAAAAAAAATTCTAACACACCCTGTCCATTTTAAAATAATGCTCATGCATATACCTGAGATGAAGCGAAAGTGCGCCATGAATTCATTTACTTCGTTGCTCTATTCGAAGCTTCACTGGATCAACCAACTAAGACTATAAACAATTATAGCGCCCGATAGTTCAAATGAACCCAGAAATAGATAAACCAAACTTACAATTAGTTGCTAGAATAGTATTTGGGGATGGATGCTTTTGAAGTTTTGCATGGTAGGAGAGATATGACTCCTATTTGATAGAGCAATGTTAGTGAGAGACAGACTTTGTGTCCGGAGTAGGAATGAATATCTTGTGATGGTATTGAGTGTATTCGAGAAGAGTTAAGAATAGCTCAGACTCTTTTGTAATGTTATGTGATAAGTGGGTGTCGTGAAGAATGATTTGAGGTTTGCGTATTCTCATGAGTATCCTTACAAAAAGGTGTAGTTCATCTTATAGGAAGGAAAAATTGACACCGAGGTGTATCGGGCTGATGAGATTGTGGAAAAAATGGGAGTAACCGTGCATGGGTTAATTTTATCGGAAATACTGCTTTTGGTTTTGTAAACTTTTTAGAGAGAGAAATGACAAGAAATACCCCTCAAACTTAACACTCACCCTCAAGTTGGTGCAAAGATATTGATCATGCCCAACTTGAATACAATGGAGTGAAAAACTTTACTACTAAGTTCCTTTGTGAAAACATCAGCTAATTGATCATGTGATCTTACAAAGGGCATACATATCAAACCACTGCTCAACTTTTTCTTGATGAAGTGTTTGTCAATCTCTATGTGCTTAGTACGATCATGTTGAACAGGGTTATGAGCAATGTTGATGACCGCCTAATTATCACAGTAAAGCTTCATGGATCTACACCGGGAATCCCCAAATCTCGCAAAAAGGTTTGGAGCTATAGAAGCTCACAAACACCATGCGCCATAGCTCTGTATTCATCTTCGGCACTGGATTATGCTACCGCCGATTACTTCTTACTTCTCCACGTGATCAAATTTCTTCCAAGGAATGTGCAGTAGCCAGATGTAGATCATCTGTCATCAATTGATCCTTCCCAACCTGCATTAGTAAAAGCTTCCAAATTCAAGTGACCATGGTTGGAAAACAAGATACCTTTTCACGGGGCAGATTTAAGATACCTCAAGATACGGTAAATCGTATCAAGATGTGTAGTACGAGGATCATGCATAAACTGACTCACAACACCCACCGCATAAGAACTATCTAGTCTAGTGTGAGATAAGTATATCAAGCGGCCCACTAATCTCTGATATCTCCCCTTGTCTGTAGTCTCCCCCTCACTACTACCAAGATGATGATTGGTTTCAATGGGCGAGTTTGCTGGCTTACATCCCAACATACCAGTTTCCTCCAAGAGATCAAGAATATACTTTCTTTGGGAAATAAAGCTCCCTTTCTCAGATCTATCCACTTCCTTTCCAAGAAAGTATCGCATTGATCCCAAATCCTCAATATCAACTTCCCGAGTAAGGAGACCTTTGAGATTAGTAATCTCATCCATATCATCACCTATCATAATTATGTCATCTACCTACACAATAAGAATAGCTATCTTACCATTACAACTCTTAACAAACATGGTGTGATCAACACGACTTTTCTTGTAGCCAAATCTCAACATGGCTTTGGGGAATTGATCAAACCATGATCTAGGTGATTGCTTCAAGCCATAGATTGTCTTTCTCAGCATACACACCTTTCCTGTTGTAGCACGAGAATAAAATCCATCCATGTACACTTCCTCTTCTAGATCACCATGAAGAAATGTATTCTTTACATCAAAATGTTGAATAGGACAATTCAGATTAGCAGCACAAGATAACAAAGTCCATATGGAATTCATTTTTGCCACCGGAGTAAATGTCTCCTCATAGTCAATGCCATATGTATAATACCCGTGTCCTTAAATTCTAATTATAAATTCTTTTAATTATTTTGCATGAAATAATTAGTGGCACGTATATAATGATTAGGTCTAATCTTTGAGGTTAGAATATTGGAAAAGAGTTAGAATTTGAGTTGGGAAGTTTTGGTGGAAATTTGGTAAGAACTTTGGAAATAGCTTAGATTATCGATAATGCAAAAATCCTTGGTTATCGATAACCACGACCGTTAATGCTCTATACAAAATCTTGCAGAATGGGTTATCGGTAGCATGTTTTGTCTAGTTATCTATAACTGGTTGCTTGAAGTTTCCATAGTATTATTCCGAGAGGTTGGTTACAGAGAACAGGTTAGGGTAAGTTATCGATAACTAGAGGTTTTCATTGTTCCGTCTTAAGTCCCGAGGGTCGGGTTATCGATAACCACTCTGATTGGGTTATCGATAACCCTGCAACGCTGTTTTAAATTCTGAACGGTTATTGTGGTGACTGAGGTTCCGGAGGGTGTCTCGGGTCCTTCGGATGATGGACGGACGACTGGGTGGAATGATCCGAATGGATGAACGGTGACCTATAAGAGAAAATGGGATCACCTGCTTGGCTCCTGCAACACAAAGGTCAGTGCCCACCAGTCGGCAGCGACCGAGAGGGGCCTCCGATGGCAAAGTCAGCGACAGTAAGAGAGGGAAACTGTGAGCTGAAAGAGGGGTCGGAGAGATAGCAGATTGTCTGTTTGTGAACAGTGTTTTGAGGGAGTATATATAGGCGTCCTGACTTGGCGCCAAATATGCAAGTGTGTGATGTACACGGGTAGGAGGCCGTGTGCTGACGTCAGACCTATAGTGATGATGGGCCGCTAAACCGACCCGAGCCACGTCAGCAGTTGTACGACCGACCTGAGTGCCACCTGACGGAGGTCATTGTTCCCCGCTGCTGCCGATGGTGGACCCCTCCGGCATAGGACCGTCCGTCGATGGAAGTTGTTCCATATCCCAGTGGGGAGTGGGGACGCTGGGCTTCCTTGACGTCCGGATAGGTATACCGGAGGTTGAAGGAGGCCGCGTGGCCGGCCCGGCTTGGCTCCTTCGGGTGCCCGGTGAGACTGCTTAGGTTGCTGAAGAACACATGATGAACCGTCGGTTCTGTCCTCCAGCTGCAATGTATGTGTTTGGACCAGTTCCCGCTTTTTTGGTAAAAATTAATGTCCTAAATAACAAGGACAATCAGGTATAAAATTTCGGAAACAATTGGTGTCCTAAATAATAAAAACACTCAGGTATAAAGTGGCCTTATTTATTTTGGTCAAAAAAGATAGACCAAATTCCCAAAATTACGATAAAAGGACAGAAAAAAATCACATTCTTTATAAAAATTATTTATTCTAATTAGAAGGATAATTAATTTTTATAAGACTCAGAGGTTAATACCAATACAATAAAGATGTTCTAGAAGACCAAACCGCTCAAAGACAGTTATGGACAAGTGTTGCAACGATGGAAGAGCAGTTACAAGAACTGATCTAGATTTGAAGGAATCAAGGGGGGAAAATAGCCAAGTTCAAACAACATGAAGGCTATATAAAGAAGGAACCAGAGAACAAGAAGGAGACGACGAAATCAACAATTTCAACAGTTACTTTTCTTTAGCAGTTTTTTTTATTTCATACTAGGAGTAGTTGTAAGCTTCTGTCGACAAGACCCATGCTTTGTCGATTTGTACTATCCTTTGAAGATTATAAAAGAACATCCTTTGTTGATCTTCTTTCATTCTATCTCCTTGGTTTTCATCGGTTTCATTTCTTCCAAAGAAGTCCTGAAACAAGACGTGAACCAGTCGCACACCATATCCAAAACAGTTATACTTCCAGCAATTTCTTATTCCTGTCGACTGAGACATAAAAGGAATAGCAGTTTCAGAATTTTTGACAAACAGTTTTTTG
>NMUG010007480.1:0-12053 GCA_002855965.1 Monotropa hypopitys
ATTTCAAAAGAGAAATGTGGTGTCGAGTAAAAGGGTGTGTTTTTGGTGAAAATAAAAGAAGAGATATTATAATAATAAAATGGTGTTTTGGAGTACTTTAATAGCCTTGCCATAGATCAGGTGAGTCTATAGATCATTATGCATAGGTGATACAATTCAATGGTGGTGCAATCGAGAAATGGTGATATAATATATATATATATATATATTTGTACCTGGTGGGGGTGCTAGTCCTTATCACTGGGGCTGGTGTAGTGGCCCATGGTTCATTACTTGTTGCTTATTCGAGAATGATTCTAGGGTATCAGATTTGACAAAACGGGTGGTCACCGAGTTTTAATGACCCTTGGCTATTATTGTGCGAATGAGTTGTATTGTGGTATGGTGTGGTGTGGTGTTAGATATTTTGATCTTTTACTTGAGTTGGTGATTCCCTAAATGGATGATTTTATGGTGATTATCAAAGAAGTCTAAAAGGTTGTTTTGTGTTGAGTAAAAGATGAGATAAAGGGATTTTGAAGAAATATATGAGTTGTGTTTTAAAAAGGTATTGTGTTATTAGAAAAAAAGATGTTTTCATAAAAGAAGTGATTTTGAGAAAGGGTATGTGTGTTTTAAAAGAGATGATGATCCTTAACTATTTTGCTCCTTTTCTTTATGCTTTTCATTTAAGTATTCACCAGCCATCGTCGCTGATGCACGTTTGTGCCTATCTTTTTAAGTATTTGGGAGCTAGTGGCCAGTACAGTCTAGCTATAATGTTGTGGTATTATCAGTGTTGTAGTGGCAGGGTGGGTCTTTTGTTTATTCCTTTGATGATTTTGAGAGGATGTTTAGCTCTCGCTTTGAGTTTGCTTTTCAGTTTATCGAGTTGAGTTGTTGTAGTTGTTGATGAGTTGTGTTTGAGTTATATTGGCCTTTTGCCAGAGTTTTTATTTATTTGAGTCTGTATCATTTGAGATTTATAATCAAATCAGGGTTTTTATTTCAACTGTTGTGTAGTAGTTATGATTAGTAGATGATGTCGTCACATGTCATCTTTGGTTAGCTGACTTTACATGTATCAGAGATGAGGCGTGACATGACGGATGCAATATTAGTGTTTCACATGCCCAATAATGATAGGAACACAACAGAAAAGACACAACATTGTTACAACATGTCATATTTGGAAAGCAAATGGTAGGTTTCACAACAAAAATGGTGGGACCCACAACATTTTGTTTCCAAATATGGCATGTTGTAACAATGTTGTGTATTTTTTGTTGTGTTTCTAGCATTTTTTCATACATGCCAACGTCTCCATGTAATTGTATGGTATTATGTGCAGGGAGGAACCACCAGCAGAACCAGAGTTACCAAAATGTCGAGACAGCTAAAGAACGTAGAGAAGATCACACTCCAAATTATGAACAAACTGAACTAGGCTCTTTTCATGCAGTCGCATCTCCTGGGATCAGGCCCGGTCCTGAGGTTTGAGTTGCCCCAGGCCCAAAAAAAATTTGTTGCCCATATTAAAAAATATATATAAAAAAACACATCAAAAAATTGTTTTACTGTAAATTTTAAAAAAAATTGCCCGGGTGATTACCCTTGGCAAGGGTGTTGCCCCCAGCCCAAGGGCTTGCGGGGCTTACCCCCTGGCCGGCTCTGCCGGGGATTAACGTTACTTTGGTGATTGCATACTTTTGTTTGTTTTGTTGAAGTCCGACGGAGAGAGGGACAACTCACCTAGCTTACCTCATTGCCTTGCCCTGTCTTCCAACGGTACCCACCACATATATAGTTATATATATTTTTTCCAATTTGCTGCAATGTACACGTTTTGTTTTTTCCAGACTTTCATTATAATTTCCTTACACAGTTGTATATACAGTTGAATTTTGATTTTTAATATACAGTTGCTGCAGTGTATAGTTGTCGATACTGATAAGCATTTATCTCGCTCCTATCATGTATTCTACGTTCTAATTGCTTCAATAGAAGCGATAGCTCCGATGACAAATTTGATGCTTTTACGTGTTTTGGTGACTTGGTCGACACCGGTTCATATGGCGATTCTTTGGATATGCTAAAGGTAAAGGTTTGTTCATGTTTTAATTATAAAGAGTCTTCATTAGCAATTTATTGGCATAACACACAAAAACTTTACGTATATCAGTTTAATCTAAATTTTATTTTTTCGTGTAGAGTTTGATTCTGTGCGCGAGTGTTGGGGAGAGAAATCTCTTAACAGAAACTTGGAAGATAGTTGAAAAGAACAAAAGTTGCAAGATAAATGTTGGTTTGAGAAAAAAACATTATACACAGTCTGTTCCTTCTTGGTTGCGACGCTTCAATCTGCAAAACCCGATGGAAAAAATCCCCCTCATATCCAGCTACCTCCACACTCTCTTTCCTAATTCCCCCCTCTATATCTACACAATTGAAAAAATAAATATGAAATTGCTAATGGAACTAAATAAATGAATTATCTTGTTATTACACATCACTATATTTCATCCTAATAACGTCGAGTATGAATCAGAATATTTATGGATCAGCTCAAATTCATTAGCAGGATGTGTAATTTTATGAATAATTTAAGTCATTGCCTGATTTTTGTATTTATGTCTGCGTGTATATATATAGGGGAATACAATTACATAGACATGATTGTGGAGTGTTGATAGACATTGATTTCAGATCGAAATTTGAGATTGCTCGACCAACTAGAGGATATAGAGCAATCCTTTAAACTTTATTGTTTCATTTTTATGTTTAATCATTATTTACCACTTTTAATTTAGTCTTTTATGATAGATTTTGCATAACATATAATATTTCAATACAAATTTATGTGCCGAAGGCACGTATTAAGCTTTGAAGGCACAGATCAAATATCTTCGGGCACGGGCAATGTGCTGGTAGTTTATTGAGAGATTTATTAGTAGATCAGTTTTTGTGTGTGTGTGTGGGGTGTAACATCCCAAACATAAAAATGCACAAAAATTTAAAATTTTCATAAACTTCTTGAACAAATAAAAACCTCAAGTAACTGTCAACATGGAAACTACCAAAATAGGAAATTTCTTAAGTACAAATCCAAAGGTGCTACATATCCAAAACGTCAAGGAAAAATATTAGAAGATATCACCAACTACTACAAATCTCATTACAAGTCTAAAAAAATAAAAGACAATAAAAGTCTACCAACAAGGCTAAGTAGGATCTCAAGCCACACATCCCCAAGAATCACCTTAGCTCAACAATCAAACCCAAGCATCCAATGACCTTCAGCCTTGTAGTGGACCAACAACCTCGGACCTATTTCCAAGTCAAAAACAAGGAAACAGAGTGTGAATGTGTATCTTTAACTTCCAAAACACAAGTATTTATTGTGACAGAAAACCATGAATACGAGAGATTATGACTTTCGTTCCAACAATGCTTATCATGCATGATATTCTACATATACCGGCCAAGGCCATTTTTTCAAAAGGTTTGAGCATCCCATGCCCTGAAAATAACTACTACTATAGGTAGTAGTTCGTACGCACTGCGCACTAAAGTTTGGGGTACGTCCCACGCACTCGTTGGATTTACATTGGTTGCCAACAATTACCACTCGTCCCACGGAGGCATGCATAATATATATAAGTGCATATTATTCTTCTCATCACCATCCATGCATGTATTTCTATGCATATCATTATACCATACCAACACTTCATGCATTCATGTTCATGCATAACATTCATCTCATACTATGGTGCTTTTACACATTAACTAAGCATTAACTTCTCGTAGCATGAATGAAGAGTTAATTAAAAACGATATTGCGAATGTACCATTAAGGATACCACATTCTTACACTCACCAGTACCGATGATCAAACCTTCTCTTTGCCTTTAAGTGAGGCCTCAATGCCTTCCTCTTGCGTTCCTGTCAAACAAATCATAATTTCAGTCCACGATGAAAGAGATATGACAAGGAGATATGAAATCATTAAATTAACTCAAGGATAACCGTATTCAAACAACTTATTAAAGTCTTAGAATAACAACCAAAACCTCCCAAACACATACCCAGGTCATCCCCAAACCCCATACAAAACACCCAAAAATCTGCCAAAAATCCTTGGAGAGACCGGTCTCCCAAATATCGAGAGACCGGTACCCTGCCCCTCGGGACCTTTCTGCTGGCCACGGGACCGGTCTCCCCCTTAGACAGGGACCGGTCCCCTACTTCTTGGGACCTCTCTATTGACAAAGGGACCGGTCTCCCCAAAATCGAGAGACTGGTCTTTCCTTGTGCAGAGTCCAAATTTCAGAAAATTGTTTTTGACGAACCCCTTCGTCTTCAACCTCCCAAACTCGATCTATTACATCCAAAACTCACAAATCAAGTGTACCAAAGTGATTCTAACATGTTTAGGCTAAACATAATCATTTGGTGGTTTTAAACATTCTCAACTTCCATGGATTCAACCTCAAAAACTAGGATTCTTCCCAAAAACGAATTTGATGTTTAAATCTCGATCTAGACCAAAAGTGCAGTGGTATATACATACAAATTACCTCAATGGATTCACACTAACCTTAGGAATAAGGTTGGAGAAGACTCCTTCCTTTGATTTCTCCTTCAAAAGCCTTAAATCATCAATTCTCCTTGTTCCTCCTTTGGCCTCTTCTTCTTCTCTCTCTAACCCTTTCTTCCTTACACTTGTGTAATGAGAGAATGACTCTCTAGGACCTCTAAAATCAGGTTTTCATTGTAAAAGACACCTTTGCCCATAGCAAAACCTCCCAATTACCCTTGTCTACCCTTTCTTTACTTATACATACACTTAGGGTATTTAATAAAATGAAAATAGTGTATAATTCTATGTTAAATCTCAACACTGTCCTTATCCTCCAATACGCCTTTTATTTCTTCTTATTAATAACACTTTATCATTAATTAAATTATTTATATTTTTAAATAATTGTGACGGGTATTACAACTCCTCCCCCGTAGGAAATTTCGCCCCCGAAATTTAAAGAAACTTAGAAAAGAATACCTGAAAGAAGGTGAGGATACTTCTTCCGCATAGCGTCCTCACTCTCCCATGTCGCTTCCTCCACTCCATGATTTTGCCATAAGACTTTGATCAAAGGAACCACCTTGGAGCGTAGCACTTGCTCCTTGCGATCCAAGATCTTTACCGACCTTTCTTCATACGTCAAATCTTCATGCAACTCTAAAGGTTCGACCTCTAATACATGCGTCGAGACACCTATGTACTTCCTCAACATAGAAACATAAAATACGTTGTTTAATCGAGCCAACTCTACCGGTAAGGCTAGCCGATAAGCCGTGGCTCCCACTCTATCCACAATCTCATACGGCCCAATGTACCTCGGTGCTAATTTCCCTTTTCCTTTAAACCGAACAACACCCTTCCACGGTGAGACTCGCAAGAACACATGATCCCCAACCTCAAATTCCAACTCTCGTCGCCTATTATCCGTGTAACTTTTCTGATGACTTTGTGCCACCCGTAACCTTTCCCTTATGAGCTTAACCCCTTCTGAAGCTACTTGAACGAATTCCGGACCCAAAACTTGACGCTCACCCACCTCACTCCAACAAAGTGGTGTTCAACACCTCCTACCATACAATGCTTCAAATGATGCCATACCAATACTACTCTGAAAACTATTGTTGTACGCAAACTCGATCAATGGCAAATAGTTATCCCAAACTCCAAAAAGGTCTAGAACACAAGATCTCAACATGTCCTCAAGCGTTTGGATAGTCCTCTCCAACTATCCATCCGTTTGAAGGTGAAAAGCGGTGCTAAACCTCAACGATGTACCCAGAGCCTGCTGCAAACTCGCCCAAAACCTCGATGTAAACTTAGGGTCTCTATCACTAACAATCGACACCGGTGCTCCATGTAATCTAATGATCTCATCTATATACATCCTAGCATACCGATCCGTAGAAAAAGTAACCCTTACTGGAATAAAATGAGCAGACTTCGTCAAACAGTCCACTACAACCCAAATAGAATCGAAGTTCCCCTTAGATTTTGGCAAACCCACAACGAAGTCCATGGTAACGTGTTCCCATTTCCACTCGGGTATTGGTAAACTTTGAACTATCCCTCCCGGTCTTTGGTGTTCAATATTCACCTTTTGACAACTAAGACACCTAGCAACAAATTCGGCAACATCTCTCTTCAAACCCTTCCACCAATAATTTTCCCTCAAATCGCAATACATCTTTGTTGACCCTGGATGCATAGAAAACCTCGAACTATGACCCTCCTCAAGAATATTTTTCCTAAGCTCCACCTCTTCCAACACACAAACTCGGTTCTCAAACATCAACATGCCATCCCCACGAATACAAAACTCTAATTTCTCACCCAATAAGATTTGTTGTCGAATCTTCTCTAGAAATACATCATTCTTTTGACCCTCTCTAATCTAATCCATGAATAGCGGCCTCACCACAAGATTTGCCAACAAAACTCCCTTTGAACTCAAGGATAAGTCAACACCCAACTTATTCAATTCGGCAATTTTCTCAACTCTAGTACAAGTCAAACACGTCACTTTACTAACAGCCTTCCTACTCAACGCATCGGCTACTACATTTGCCTTCCCCGGATGGTAGTGAATAATACAATCATAATCGTTAATTAGTTCCATCCACCTACGTTGCCTTAAGTTCAAATTTTTCTGAGTAAACAAATACTGTAAACTTTTATGGTCGGTAAAAATCTCACAAGTCACCCCATAGAGATAATGCCTCCAAAGTTTTAGTGCAAACACTATTGCTGCTAACTTCAAATCGTGTGTAGGGTAATTCCTCTCATGCTTTTTCAATTGCCTCGAAGCATAAGCTATAACCTTTCCCCATTGCATCAACACACACCCCAAGCTACAAAGTGACGCATCACTGTAAATCACCAAATCATCAGTCCCCTCCGGAATAGTCAAGATAGGTGCCGAGACTAATTTCTCTTTCAAGACCCGAAAACTGTTCTCACACTCTTCCGACCACACAAATTTGACTCCCTTTCTAGTAAGCATCGTTAATGGCATAGCAATAGACGAATTTTTTTCAATAAATCGTTTGTAATAACCCGCTAATCCCAAGAAACTACGGATTTCAGTCACACTAGTAGGCCTCTCCCAATTTATAGTCGCCTCAATATTTTTAGGGTCAACACAAATACCTTCGCTCGAGATGACATGGCCCGAGAAGACCAATCGATCAAGCCAAAATTCGCACTTGTTCAGTTTCCCATACAATTGTTTTTCCCTCAACTTCTGCAAGACTAATCTCAAGTGTTCTTCGTGTTCCTCTCTAGTCCGCGAATACACCAAAATGTAATCAATGAACACTATAACAAAGGAGTCTAAATAGGACTCATATACCCTATTCATCAAATCCATAAACACCGTCGGCGCATTCGTCAACCCAAAAGGCATGACCATAAACTCGTAGTGACCATATCTAGTACGGAAAGCCGTTTTCGCTACATCACACCCTCTAACTTTCAATTGGTGGTAGCCGGATCTCAAGTCAATTTTTGGAAACACTGCGGCTCCCTGAAGTTGGTCAAACAGGTCGTCAATTCTAGGCAATGGATATTTGTTTCTCATAGTGACCTTGTTCAACTGCCTATAATCTATGCACATTCTCATCGAACCATCCTTCTTTTTCACGAATAAAACAGGGGCTCCCCAAGGCGATGCACTAGGCCTAATAAATCCCTTATCAAGCAACTCCTTCAACTGCATTTTCAACTCGTATAGATCGGTAGGTGCCATCCTATAAGGGGCAATAGATATAGGACTAGTACCCGGAAGCAACTCAATTGTGAACTCTATTTCTCTAGTCGGAACCACCCCCGGTAACTCTTCTGGAAAAACATCATGAAATTCTTTTACAATAGGTATATTCTCAACATCACCCTCTCCCTTCTTCGAGTCAATTACATAGGCTAAAAACCCTTCACACCCCTTATTCAACAAAGACATATCCTTCAAGGATGAAATGACACGTCTAGGCAATTTCACACTATCCCCATAGATTTTCAAATCAGACCTACCCGTAATACGAAATAAGACTTCCTTACTGACACAATCGATAACAAAAAAATGTGTAGCTAAGAAATCCATCCCCAAAATCACATCCAAATCTAACATCTCAAGTGGAATCAAATTTGATAACAAGGGTTCATTACCAACCCAAACTTCACAATCCGGATAGAATGACTCAAGTTCTACTACATTTCTCATTGGTGTTGACACAAGCAAAGTGTCGTTTAAGGGTGCCAATTCTATATCCATACGTGAACCAAAAGAAGTGGAAACAAAAGAATGTGTAGCTCCAGAATCAATAAGGAATCGTGCATATAAAGTAGATACACGAATCATACCTGTCACCATGTCCGGATTTTCTTGATCTGTCTGCCTATCCAATGCAAACACCCTGCCGTGAGTAGTCTGTCCCGCTGCTCCCTTGCTAGCACCCCCTTCTGCGCTTCCCACAGACTGAATGGGTAACTGATTCTACTACTGAACACACTGTATAGCTTTGTGCCCCATGCCTCCACACTTAAAACATTTTAGCCCATTGTTTCCCAAAGTACAATCCCTCGCAATATGGTCCGGCGATTCACACTTAAAACATTTCCTAGCGAAACCCTTGACATTGGATCCCGACTATTGGTTCACACTCCTCTCCTGATTTCCACTCTAATTACCTCCTTGGGTTCTACTTCCCCCACCACTCCTCCCCTAATCAAACCTCGATCTCTGCTCCCCACTCTTGAAATTACTACCTCCAGATTTACCACTATTATCAAACCTCACCTTTTTATGAGACTCCCTCTTTTCACGATACTCCTGAATGTCATTGCACATTCTTGATGCCATATCCACAAGGTCAGAATAATCTCTCTCTCTCTAAATGACAACAACCTCGAGGCCACTCCAGGTGCCAAGCCCATTCTGAAACGCCTACACTTAAAATCCTCCGTACTAACCATATACGGTGCATATCTAGATAATGCAGTGAATCTCGCCTCATAATCACCGACAGACATATTCCCTTGCTTCGAGTTCGAGAAAGCTATCTCCTGCCCAAATCGAAAACTATCCGGGTAGAACTTATTGTTGAACCCTTGCACAAACCTATCCCAAGTGATAGCTCTTGGGGCAGCCGGCTAACTCCAAGTGCTAGTGCCACCTCTTGCCTTTTAAAAGAATTCCACCAACTCCTCGCTTCACCTCTAAATAGAAAAGTTGCCAAAATTACTCTCTGCTCTCCCTCAACACCCATAGTGTCTAACACCAACTCCACTTCCTTTAGCCACTCTTCGGCCACCTCCGGGTTATTTGCTCCCTCAAATATCGTACCACACAACCTTTTAAATCTCTCTAAGAGGCTTGTGTTCATACCTCTATCCACATTCTGATTGACATGTAGTTGAATCAACATTTGTTGACCTTCGGCCAACTGGGCAATGGCGGCCATCATTCGAGCCTCTTCTCCAACCATAGGGGGAACACCCCCACCACCACTTGGATTGCCTCCGTTCACACTGACCTCCTCCTCAACTCTTTGATCGTTATGTTCCATTATTTTCCTGTAAATCACAACACAAGAAACAACATGGTGGAAACAAGCACTAGATGTCAAAAACTCACGCGTTAGTCAAACACACCTCAATGACTCAATGCATGACTCGACATCCTATGGTCCACAACTATCCACCCTAACCTTAGCATTTTGTTATACTATGTTTTTCCACTTAACTTTTCAAGACTTTTCATTGGAAGAGAACATTGATTAGGCATTCTTCCAATCGGATTTCAAGTCAAGTCCCATGGGTGCCAAAGACACGCATAATAGTCCCAAAACACTAACACCCCAACTTCTAATAATTTTCTCAACTCAAACCTCAAATACAATTTCCATCAATCACGTGTCGCTTAACTCGGACCTATAACCTAAGCTCTGATACCAAGTTATAACATCCCAAAGATAAAAATGCACAAAAATTTAAAATTTTCATAAACCTCTTGAACAAATAAAAACCTCAAGTAACTGTCAACATGGAAACCACCAAAATAGGAAATTTCTTAAGTACAAATCCAAAGGTGCTACATATCCAAAACCTTAAGGAAAAACATTAGAAGATATCACCAACTACTACAAATCTCATTACAAGTCTAAAAAAATAAAAGACAATAAAAGTCTACCAACAAGGCTAAGTAGGATCTCAAGCCACACATCCCCAAGAATCACCTTAGCTCAACAATCAAACCCAAGCATCCAATGACCTTCAGCCTTGTAGTGGACCAACAACCTGGGACCTATTTCCAAGTCAAAAACAAGGAAACAGAGTGTGAATATGTATCTTTAACTTTCAAAACACAAGTATTTATTATGACAGAAAACCATGAATACGAGAGATTATGACTTTCGTTCCAACAATGCTTCTCATACATGATATTCTACATATACCGGCCAAGGCCATTTTTCAAAAGGTTTGAGAATCCCATGCCCTGAAAATAACTACTACCATAGGTAGTAGTTCGTACGCCCCGCACACTAAAGTTTGGGGTACGTCCCACGCACCCGTTGGACTTACATTGGTTGCCAGCAATCACCACCCATCCCACGGAGGCATGCATAATATATATAAGTGCATATTATGCTTCTCATCACCATCCATGCATGTATTTCTATGCATATCATTATACCATACCAACACTTCATGCATTCATGTTCATGCATAACATTCATCTCATTCTATGGTGCTTTTACATATTAACTAAGCATTAACTTCTCGTAGCATGAATGAAGAGTTAATTAAAAATGACATTGCGAATGTACCATTAAGGATACCAAATTCTTACACTCACCAATACCGATGATCAAACCTTCTCTTTGCCTTTAAGTGAGGCCTCAATGCCTTCCTCTTGCATTCCTGTCAAACAAATCATAATTTCAGTCCACGATGAAAGAGATATGACAAGGAGATATGAAATCATTAAATTAACTCAATTCAAAGGATAACCGTCTTCAAACAACTTATTAAAGTCTTAGAATAACCCCCAAAACATCCCAAACACATACCCAGGTCATCCCCGAACCTCACACAAAACACCCAAAAATCTGCCAAAAATCCTTGGAGGGACCAGTCTCCCAAATATCGAGAGACCGGTACTCTGCACCTTGGGACCTTTCTGCTGGCCAAGGGACCGGTCTCCCCCTTAGACAGGGACCGGTCCCCTACTTCTTGGGACCTGTCTGTTGACAAAGGGACCGGTCTCCCCAAAATCGAGAGACCGGTCTCTCCTTGTGCAGAGTCCAAATTTCAGAAAATTGTTTTTGACGAACCCCTTCGTCTTCAACCTCCCAAAATCTATTACCTCCAAAACTCAAAAATCAAGTGTATCAAAGTGATTCTAACATGTGTAGGCTAAACATAATCGATTGGTGGCTTTAAGCATTCTCAAATTCCATGGATTCAACCTCAAAAACTGGGGTTCTTCCCAAAAACGAATTTGATGTTTAAATATCGATCTAGACCAAAAGTGAAGTGGTATATACATACAAATTACCTCAATGGATTCACACTAACATTAGGAATAAGGTTGGAGAAGACTCCTTCCTTTGATTTCTCCTTCAAAAGCCTTAAACCTTCAATTCTCCCTCTTCCTCCTTTGGCCTCTTCTTCTTCTCTCTCTAACCCTTTCTTCCTTACACTTGTGTAATGAGAGAATGACTCTCTAGGACCTCTAAAATTAGGTTTTAATTGTAAAAGACACCTTTGCCCATAGCAAAACCTCCTAATTACCCTTGTCTACCCTTTCTTTACTTATACATACACTTAGGGTATTTAATAAAATGAAAATAGTGTATAATTCTATGTTAAATCTCAACACTATCCTTATCCTCCAATACCCCTTTTATTTCTTCTTATTAATAACACTTTATCATTAATTAAATCATTTATATTTTTAAATAATTGCGACGGGTATTAAATCATTTATATTTTT
>NMUG010007481.1:0-12052 GCA_002855965.1 Monotropa hypopitys
ATGAGAGGTGCACCGGTGCAGGAAGATTTTAAATGCTACTGCTGGTCCTGGTACAGGTTAGAGCTGTACCGGTGCAAGTTAGAGCTGCACCGGTGCACAAACTCACTGTTCGAAATTTTAAGGAGTTTGCACCGGTGCAGAGTTGCCTTGCACCGGTGCACAGAGGTATTTTTGGCAGATTTTGCTCTCATTAAGGGTATTGTTGTCATTTCAAGTGGGGGTCCTATATATATGAGTGTTGTGCGTGTGAGAGAGCATTTTCAGCCCAGGTTTCTCTCTCTCTCTCTCTCTCTCAAGTGTAAGTCTTTCCCCTCTCCCTCTCTCAAACTCATTCCTCCCATCCTCTCTCTCAAATTTTGGAGATCTTTTGTAGGGTTTTGGGAGAAATCCCGTTCATTAACGACGGAGAGCACGAGACGATCTACGTTTCTACGGTCTCGATTCGTGTCAGTGTGTAGGACGTTTCCGTCGACCTCGGAACTCTGGCGAATCTCCGGTGGGTAAATTCTTGACTATTATTAAGTATGTGTGTGTGTATGTACATAGGTTTAATTTTGGTGGTCATTTTTATGTACATTGCATTTGATAACTTAGGGTTTTACTATGGTAGAATTAAGTGGTGACCTTGGACCCAAAAATTGTTTGATAAAATGCTCTAGAGGCTTAGGCACATCACATGTTCGACAAAATTTCCGTGAAAAGTGCGACTTGTATTTTGGTGGTTTGTAGGTTGAGTGGTGGTAATTGGAGATAGGAGCCACCAAGTGTTTGATGAATTGCCCATGCGAACCTTGGGTTGTGTCTCGAAGGATTCGGCACCGTTGAGTTATTGTAGGATTTGTGTGGTCATGTATTTAGTCACCTTGGGTCCGTATAACCTTTGTAGGATCCATGAGAGTTAGGGTGTACCAAGTATTCGGTGATTGACTCTCGTTGGAGGCTGTCGTGAAATTGAATCGTTTACCCTCGTACTGTAGTTTCAGTTTCAGTTGTACTTGTACCTGACTTTTCAGTACTTCAATTGTAGCCGGTTTTGGCATTGTACTTCACTTCCGCTTTTCATTTCAATGTTGTATCATGTATGTAATGAGAATTTAACTGAATGGATCTGAATGACAAGTAGTGATCTCCCCTGCTATGTATTTAAATTGTTTTCAAAAAAAAAAAAAAAATTGAAAATCCGGGGCGTGACACATTTACTATGATAGCCATCTTGTCGTTAACCAACTCTCTAGAGAATACGCCACAAAGAATGATAGGATGGCATCATATGCAGCAGAAGCCAATAAACTCCTTCAACAGTTCAGAAAAACCGAGATGGTGCAAATCAGCTCCAAGCAAAACAACATGCGGATGCATTGGCTTGTCTTGTTTCTTCTGTATCCTCATAGCTCCGCCGCACAGTAAGCATTGATTCTCTATCCCAGCCGAGCATTCAAATAAAGGACTCGGAAGAGACTTTTGATTTGGATATAGGCCTGAGCTGGATGGATCCAATTATCGCTTACTTAACAAAGGATGAGCTCCCCGCACATAAGAAGGAAACACACAAAATAAAGATGAAGTCAACAAAGTACTGGCTCTCACCAGATAAAGTCCTTTACGGAAAGTCTTTCACGGGGCCGTACTTACACTGTGTGCACCCAAACCTTGTTCAACGGTTTCTATATGAAATCCATGAGGGGGTGTGCAGCATCCACACATGAGGACGTTCAATAGCACACAAGGCCATCTACCAGGGATACTGGTGGCCGTACATGCAGGAGGATGCCAAGGTTACGTCAAAAATTGTGAGAAGTGTCAGAAGTTTTCTCCAATTATTCATGCTCCTTCTGCAGACTTCGCACCTCTCACAAGTCCATGACCTTTTGCTCAGTGGGGCGTGTATATTGTGAGACCCATGCCAAAAGCCAAAGGAATGAAGAAGTATCTACTGGTGGGGATAGACTACTTCACCAAGTGGATTGA
This sequence comes from Monotropa hypopitys, assembly GCA_002855965.1. Classification (NCBI taxonomy): domain Eukaryota; kingdom Viridiplantae; phylum Streptophyta; class Magnoliopsida; order Ericales; family Ericaceae; genus Monotropa; species Monotropa hypopitys. The sequence goes on from NMUG010007481.1 coordinate 1,969, forward strand.
AGCAGAGCCGCTATCGAAGATCACCGAGCGCAACACCGAACAGTTTGTATAGAAGAACATCATCACCAAATTTGGAATTCCATATGCCATTGTATCAGATAATGACACGCAATTCCAAGACAAGTTTAAAGCATTCTGTTCAACAGACAAGATCAGGAATTTCTATACCCCTGTCAGCTACACGCAGTGCAATGGACAAGCAGAAGCATCAAACAAGACAATCCTTGATGGAATCAAGAAAAGGTTGGACAAAGCTAAGGGAATATGAGTGGATGATCTACCCTTAGTCCTCTGGGCTTATCGTACAACACCCAGGAGGTCCACTGGTGAAACACCTTTTTCCCTAACCTACGACACAGAGGCAATCATCCCACTAGAGGTTGGCACCCCCACAATCCGCACTGACTTAGTGGAACATGGAGGCAATGACAATGCTCTAGCTGTACAGCTGGACCTAACAGAAGAGAAGAGAGAAAGGGCACTCGTCAAGCTAGCTTTCTATCAAGAACAACTGTCCAGGTTCTACAACAGAAAGGTATACCTAAGGGAAATGGAGTTGGTGACTTGGTTTTAAGGAAGGTTTTTGGCAACACGAAGGATCCTGCAGATGGAAAGCTAGGACTAAATTGGGAAGGGTCGTACAAAGTAATTGGGAAAGAAGACCAGGGGACTTACAGACTTACGGATTTGGACGGAGTCAAAATCCTGTGCACCTGGAATGTCTCGAATCTAAAGAAGTTTTTTCACTAAAGTTGTAATCAACCTTTTGTATTGACAAGATATCATTCAATGGTCCTCTTTCTCTCAACCCAGACTCTCAACTGTTCAGCAACAAGCAAGGAGTAAGGAAGCAAATGCTCAGCAAACCTTCACTTCCTCACTGGGAGGGCAATGGTCCCAAGTAGAGCATACTTGGAATAGGTTGAGAAGGGGGACCAGAAATTCCAAGGAAATGATCTTGAATTGGACGGGAAGCTGAGGGGCCATAATGATCCCAAACCAAAAGCCATCTTAAAGGGGATTAGAAGTCCCAAGAAGGCCCAGGTTCGAAATGGATGAGAAACCCAAGGGTCGCAGTGGTCCTTAGTCGAGAAAGCCATCTTTAGGGGACATATATTCCAAGATGCCCCAAGTCTTAAAATGAGTAAATGGTCCCGAGTAGAGAATACTTGGAATGTGTTGAGAAGGCCCAAGATCATTTTTCCCGAGCTCAGAACCTTTAGGGGACCAGAAATCCTAAGTAACTTATCTCGAATTGGGCGGGAAGTCTAGGGGCCGTAATGGTCCCAAACCAAAAACCATCTTAAAGGGGATGAGAAGTCCCAAAAAGGCCCAGGTTCGAAATAGGTGAGAAATCCAAGGGCCGCAATGGTCCTTAGCCTAGAAATCCATCTTTAAGGGGACAGATGTTCTAAAATGCCCAAGGGCCACATAGGTCCTTAGCCGAGAAAGCCATTTTTAGGGGGTGGGAAACCCCAAGATGCCTCAAGGCTTAAAACAAGGTGAGAAATCCAGTAGCCACAGTGCGGCTCAAATATAGAAAGCTGTCCTCAAAGGAACAAGTGTTCTAAGGACACCTTTATTTGTAGAAAAAGTTAAAGTACAGAAAAGAAAAGACGAAGCAAAGGAAGAATAGACAGATAAAGAAGAACAGAATGCAGTAGTCCATTGATATTACTGAGGTCAAGTCCATACATCATCCGAGCAGAAAAAGAAGAGAAACAGAAAAGAAACGAAGCAGAAAATGAAAATAAATACAGAATGAAAAGCCTATCTAAACATTGACAATCTCAGGTTGCTGAGGGTCTTGAACACCCACAATTGGAGTATCAACAGCATCAGGATCAGAGGATGATTGTGCGGGAGCTGCACCTTCCGGATTCCCAAGAGCTTGCTCGGTTGCGGCAGTTGCAGTCCCAGAAGGAGCATCAGGACCCTGTTCTTCAGTAGGAGTAGGGGTTGGCTCCGCGGATAAGGCCTGTCTTGGGAAGGAAATCTCCGTCCTCAGAGGGGAATCCCCTGCCACGTCACAGGCATCCATGATGACACCCCACATCTCCGCGAAGATGAAGTCCTTCAGCTGAGGTAACTACTCATAGAATTGAGCAGTATAGTTGGAGGCAGTTACCTCGCATCCTTTGGCGTGACCCTGATCGTAGGCCTGCTCAGCTGCCTGTGTGGGCTTTTGCAGTTCAGCACGGGCATGATCAAGCTCCATCGTCTTGACCTTGTATTTGTCCACCACAACATACTTCTTGGCCTCAAAGTCTTTGCCCTTTTCTCTATTTCCACACAGGCATCAGCCCTTATCTGGTCCAGCGCGGTATGGCTCGTCTTCTCAGCTTGGGCCAGGGTAGCCTCCAGCTTTTGGGACTTTACCTTCTCCATGACAAGAAAAGAAGAGGCATCTTCATGCTTCTTCGACAGAGTATGGACCTTTTCCTCAGTCCTTTTGGCCAAGACCATTGCTTTCCTCATGCGGTCGGTCTCTTGGATGCTCTCTGAATGCAGGCGATTATACATGTCAGAGAACTCCCCCGCGTACTGCACGACCTGTTAAAAGGAAGAGGAAAAATTAGAGTAAGAAGAGTAATGTGAAATCAAGAATGAAAGAATGCAGGAAACAGTTAAGATCAGAACCTTCAGGCAGTACAAGAGATTTTTTTGGGACAAGGCTCATGTGGTAGTATTGCCCTCGTCCTCAACATCCCTGGGCAGCATTGCAGTACAGGCTACCCCATAGGCGGTAGCTCCATTCAGAAGACAGTCACTTCTCTTGATCGGAGTCCCGTGTCATCTTTCAAAAGGGCGGGAGCCCACGTGTTGTTAGCATCTGTAGCTTTCCCTTTGTCTGTCCGGGTAAGCTCAGCCCTCCTCAGTCTTTTTAGACTAGGAAGCCCCTCAGACGGATCAGTTGCCTCCTTGGACCTCGAGCGAGTGCGGAGTGGCTGATCAGCTGCCTCAGGAGCAGCAACGGGAGGAGGTGGTGGTGGGACCTGGTTGACGGGGACATCGAGGATTGGAGATGGTATCGCAGCATCAACAGTAGCAGCAGGGACCACAAAGGTCGACTGTACGACCCTCTTGGGGTGTGTGGGACTCCGAGCTTTAGGGTACGACTTGTATATGTTCAAGAAATTGAAGAACATGTCGTCTTCCCAATCGGTTAAAGAAGAGAATCCACGAGGAAGGTCCGGGGATCGCGTGATGATGATCCAATGATCTCAACGTCTCTAGGAGAAGAAGGGGTCTTTCACTGATCTACCTCTTGCAAGACGTCTGAGGTTTCGACGTCAATGGGTTAAGGCTCAACAACGGTAACTCCTTGGTCCGAGAGGGGAATTTCGTAAGCGATGGCGAGCTCGGCAGGGGCTACATCCAAGTCCAATCCAGGTCGTCTCGCACCACGATACCCTCGGTAGTACGACACGTACCTGAGAAGACTCTCGACAGATATGTCAACCAACTTTCCGGACGGAAGGATGAAATTGTCGGCTTTGGAGTTCTCTTCAGTCTTCACGGACTTGTTGTGAAGAGAGTTCCCTGTTGACGTAGGGATCTGCAACAGAAAAAAGAGAGTTCAGTTAATGTCCAAAAAAATAGCAGAAAGAAGATTGAATATAAAACAAGAATAGTTACTGACGAGGGGACCCGTTTGCGGTTGTCCCCTCTTATATCTGGAAGTGAACTTCTAATTCCCTGTCACGATCAAGAAATTATTGTCGTCCCCTCTGGTAGAGTCCGGGAGCCACATCACTAGTTTTCCCCTTTCAGAACAGACTCTCAAATACCATACACTACCCCGTGTGTGGTTGACGGTGTAATGGTACAATAACTCCCAGATGCCAATCCGAGATCTAGTGATCAGATTCAAGGCAGCAATGCCCATCATAGTCCGGACTGTGTTGGTCACCACTTGTATCAATGTCAAGTTCAGATAAGAAAGAAAATGCCACAGAGGAGGGTGAAGAGGAAATCACACTCCAGCCTCAACAACCTGGATTACTGGGATGTGGAGGGTGTCAAAACTCCGGAGGTATCCCTTAGGAGCCAAGCTGATCGCACCCGTAATCCCGTCGGAAACCCTCGATTTTCTCCGGGGTGTCGACGAGTGACCGAAAGAAACCCATGTCTGTCGAGTAAGGACTCAAAGGAAATCAGAAATGGATGGTCGAGCAAAATCGAAGGCAAGGAACAAGGACTTACAGAGAAGATCAGAGAAGGTCAGAGAAAGGCACAGAGAAGTTAGGGTTCCTGAGAACTCTGGTGTGCAGAAGATTTCGAGAAAAGAAGAGGCCGAAGGGGTTAATTTGAAGACAAGTACAACATTTAAATCGAAGAGGCGATTCACATGGGGAGTTACACCCCATCAAAAGGCGAGCCTGGGCCCCATCGTATTAATTGCACATTAATTAGCGTAACAATTGAGAAATGACGGTTGGACTTTATTGATAAGTGGAACGATAACGTATAGGCTGTCTGTTAGCTTTGTCCACTCCGGCTATGCGACTGAAGTAGCCAAAGCAGGGGGGCAATTGTGGTAGGGTAAATTAGGATTAACTACGTGTGAAGTTTATCCGGATTCCCTGGACACTAGCTGGTAGTATGGCACGTGTCATCCATTTAGTCGATACAGAAAGCCACGTGTCACCAGTTCATGCACTACGGATTAAGTTAGTCCTGTGCGGCATGACATCCTGTCAGTGCAGAAGAGAAGTTATACAGTCAGATGTATGCATGTGAATCTCAGATATAGTCAACCACATGCAAACTAGTTACCCACATTGCGGATTAGGTCAATCATGTGCGTCTAGACATCTTGGAAGTGCGGGACGAAGTTACCAGTACGGCCGCATAGCGTGTGACATGTACAAGTGTCGATCGATCAGTGGGTAGCGATAAACACATGTGTCCTGACTATTCGCGCCAAAAAGGACAGAATCTCGTGATTTGAGGAAGCGTAAATAGTTAGGACAAAGCGTGGCGTGTTGAGAAGAGAAAAAGTTCCCCGAAAATAGGGAAAAATCCGGAGAGAATCCGGAAAAAGTTCATGATTATTGAAAAAGCGGGATGAGAAGTCCCATCAGATCTCGATTGCCAGGGAGAACATGGTAATCCGAAAGGTGGCTATAAAAAGAAAAGTTCAACCAACAAGAAAAGGTACATGATAGTTTGTCCTCAGACTCCATTATGTACTTTTCTTAGAGCTTTCTCTCGAGAAGGAATAACTTAGTAATCGGAGAGCCTTCAGGTCAACAACGGCGGGAGGTCCTCTAACCCTTGTTTGTGAGCGCAGATACAAGGAGGAGTGCAACTGGATTAGCAAGAAGGTCCAGTGCAGTCCAGAACAGTTCAGATCGATCTGGAAGAGTCCAGTCAAAGAAGTTCACTTACGGAAGTAACCAATTCTAGATTTTACTCCCGCACAGCTTAGTACGTGTACTTAACATTTGTTTAAATACCTGTGACTCTATTCTGGGATTATTATCTGGTACAATTTCTATTTAATCATTATACTAAGGTACATTACCTACCATAATTTCGATAATCTGATTCCTATTATGAGACGAAAGTTGTGTAATCATCAGGTCTAGTGGCATTTTCTCTGGGCTGAAATTTTTTCAGATTACATGATTACTTCATACCTGCCTGCCCATATCCAATCATTTTTTTGAAGTACAAAAAATGTAACTGCGCTGTTAGATTTCCTCTTCCATAGTTGGCTTGATAAGATATAGCATATTCAATGCAGGTACACAGATCATTGGTTCTTGTGAATACTTCCACATCATAACATAAGGGAGGTGGCACAGTTTGGCTATCTTTATAAAGGAGAATGGCAGATGGAATGTCAAGCTTCTGGGGTCCAGTCACATCCACCACCCAGTGGTGTGAAACTAATTATGTCTATTCTTCCTATATTGCAGAATTCTACAACACTATATCCAATATTCCGTGCATTCTTTTGGCACTAATAGGCTTAATAAATGCCTTAAGACAGTGTTTTGAGAAGAGATTTACCATTCTTCACATATCAAATATGATACTAGCCATTGGGAGCATGTTATTCCATGCCACATTGCAACATGTGTAAGTACCATTTCTGTCCTTCTTTCTTTTTTGTTGTCCGTTGAACTGTTGGGCACTAATTTTCACCAAATTCATTCTCCTTTGGTACATGCATATTGCAATTTATATATTTGTGTCATTCTCACTACAGTGGGTCTTTGAAGTGACAAATATGCTCATGCATTGTATGGTTTCGTATTAAAATATCTTTTGAGAGTGGTGCATGAATTGTGGTTGATGGATATACTAGGAATTCATACCCCTCTCAACTTTTGAGTTCTAATTGAAGATAGTTGTATAACACAGCGTCACACAAGGTTTTGCATGAGAAGCGAAGTTTTGGTTGATACTCAGAAAAAAACAAGAAAACTAAAAGTATTTTGATATATCCCCTTATCATTTAAACAGCATATTGCAATAATTTGACGCTGTTTCAATATGATGTTTTGACAGAAGTTTGGGCATTACTATAGTTTCATGGAACCAAGTATTTTTTACTGTAACTATTTATATGTTGTGCTTTTCAGTGAGTTTCACAAACATTTGGCTGATTTAGGCTTAAAGCTTATGTGTTTGTGTTATAATAATATGCTGTAAGGTTTGGTATCCAAGTCATAGTGTTTGCATTACAATTATTACTAAGCATTTTGCTTGTGTTTACATTCCCTTTTGCTCACGGTTCATGGATCCTTTGTTTGGAACTGTTTTCTGTTTTCTATTTTCTGTTTTTATTTTCAGTTTTTTAGAAATTTAAAAGTAAAGTTTGTTTGGTTATCTACTTTTACTTTCAAATTATTATACACCGACCTTCAAATTCATTTTTTGTCGATTCTATATAAATTATATTTTAAGTCATCCGTGTTCTGTTTTCTGTTTTCAAAAAAAAAAATGAAAGTATAAAAAGTGTGTTTTCTGTTTTCTGTTTTCAAAAAAGAGAACATAAAACAGAAAATAGAAGCAGTTCCAAACATAAGCCTTGAAACAACTGGTGAATGGACCTTTATATCTGCTGACAGCACAAAGACACAACATTTGTCTTGTCTTTTTGGAAGGTGGCACCACATTTGGCTAACTTCACAAAAATTATCACTCATTATATTTCTCTAACCCGATTATGGTCATCAAAATTTATTCACAGGCAACAACAAAGTGATGAAACTCCAATGGTATGGGAAATGCTCCTTTACCTCTACATCCTCTACTCCCCAGATTGGCACTATCGCAGTACGATGCCCACCTTCCTTTTTCTCTATGGTGCCATTTTTGCTGTTGCCCATTCCCAGATCCGTTTTCGCATTGGATTCCAGGTTCATTATATAATCTTGTGCCTCCTATGCATCCCAAGGATGTACAAGTATTATATCTACACTCAAGATGTCTCTGCTAAGCGGATTGCCAAATTGTACGTGGCTACCTTATTTGTTGGCAGTTTGTGTTGGCTGTTTGATCGTTTAATGTGCAAGGAGATATCAAATGGGCCCTTCAATCCACAGGGTCATGCCCTGTGGCATGTCCTAATGGGTTTTAACTCTTACTTTGCCAACACATTCTTGATGTTTTGCCGTGCTCAGCAACGAGGATGGAACCCAAAGATTGTCCATTTCATGGGCGTTCTTCCTTATGTGAAGATCGAGAAATCAAAATCCTTGTGAGAAGTTTCACAGGCAAAAAACAAATAGACAAGCAACTAATTTTGTTTTCATGTTTTGATGAATTCCAATTATGTTTATTGATAATTGTTAGTTTGGACCACATTTTTTCCGTGTGTGGAAATACCGTGCAGTGTACCATATCTTATATGCTTGTTTTTGCAGAATTAGGGTAGTGAATTTTGTTTTTGCTAGTTTTTTTCTACATGTTATTCGGAGAAATTGGTCAAAATTCCAATGTGTCCATTTTATTGAGTTGAGTTGGTTCTTATTGTTAACCCGAAGTGGCTGCTTGTTACAATGAGCCCTTACTCAGCACCAGGATCTTTAGATATTTTCTCCGTAGGGACTTTAAGCCGCCTAATTGATTTTTAAAATGTCTTTATTCATCTTTTTCTTGAATTATTAGTTGTCTTTTTTTTGAATTATTGGTTCATTTAGACGAATCTAAATAGTATAAAATTATTACCAAAAAATTAAAAGTTCACTATTAACGAAAGAATCGAAAACAGAGGTGATTTTTGGATTGTTTGTTTAAAACTTTCAGAACTCTCATGTTTTTTCATTTTTTAAAACCTATTGCCAATGCCAATCAACGATTCATAAAAGTTTCACACAACTAATACATGAAAGAAAGTTTTAAATAAATACAAAAAATGATTTAATAAAAATGTTGTGCAAAATCATATACTCCCTCCGTCCCCTTTCAAGTGTTTTGTATATTCAACTTTTTATTGAGACATCATTATTATATTTTACAATTTTTAACTTTTCATATTTTACTCTTATGAAAACATTATTATTACACTTTTCTTACTGTTTTTTCAAATAGAATCTACTTTACAAGGGTAAAAGTAACTCACTAATTTTACAAAATGAACACTTATTTAGGGACATTCCAAAAATGGTATAGTTGCCTTTTTAGGGACAGATTGAGTATTATAATTCTAATTGCATCATGAAAAGAAATTTTGGTGACTTAAGATTGTAGGGGGGTGAATATGGTCGTCAATATGGTCGTGCAATTCAAAAAGTGGGTCCATCGGCTTGGTATTAGGTCGAGGGCCCAACTGGGACAACAAGTCGCAGATGGAATGAGGGTCTGCCTTTGACTTGATCTGAAGACTAACCCCATCACGTCAACATTCACACTAGACGTGTCTCTTAGAATGATGACTCTTGGAACGCATGGTCATCACACGTGTTGGTTCAGATAATGGGGTAGATAATAATGTTAATATTTACAAAATGTGCAATTAAGAGAGGAGGGTCAAAATATTGTCCAAATTAAAATTCTTTTCAAGTAAATACTAAAAGGCCAAACCAAACAACCACAAGACAAGGCGAGAATGAAATACAAGACAATAAGTAAAATGCAAGTCAAAAGTAAAGATAAGGAACATAAGAAGTATAGTGGTTCCCTTAGTCTTGTTCACGACCTAATGTATGTTCACTTCTCTTAAAATTATAAGGGTTCCACTAAAATAAGGTTACTTTAGTGTGGTAACCAAATCTTATAATTTGCCTCGAGGTACATAACTGGGTGTGCTCTAACTTTGTGAATCTTTCGTGCGTTTACGAACTGTTGCCTTGAGAAACTTCTGGGTGCTCTCTAACCTTGAGTGCTTCCGGGTGACTCGAACCTTGATAGGCTTCCGAGTGCTATCAATCTTTTTGCAAGCTCCAACCTAGAACTTGACTAACTTTTGAAGTGTAGAAGAAACAAGATGGGAAGCTTAGACTTCCCTTATAATGAAGTACAATAAACTCTCTCTAATACAATCTACAAGTGAAGTAAAAGTGTCACGACCCTGACCCATCCTCTGAGGTTATCAAGACAAACGTCAGATAATTTACTTAACCACCTCAGGCATTCATGACATAAACTTGAATTAAATTTTTAAATGAGGATAAAATACAGCGGAAATATTATACATGCATAAAACTGGGAATAAAGTACTTATTTCACAATATATTATCGACCCAAAACAAAATATTCTACAAAAACCAAACTGTCTCAGAGCATTCTACTAAAGCTACTAAAAAAACTTGTTATTTAATACTTACATCCGTTCCTTCTTATCCTTGCTATAAACAGAATCTACTGATACTGTATCTCTTTCCCTTTTCCTGAAATATATAAATTTTAAAACGTAAGCCGAAAGCTCGTGTGAATGATAAAATACATAAATACAAGTTTTATGCCATGAATATGAGTTGACAGTATAAAACAGTGCATTAATTTCTAAATAATAATAATTATTATTTACTGAGTTATAAAGTCATAAAACTGTATCCGAGTCATAAAAATGTAACAATGTCATAAACGTATGCCCAAATCCACGAATACCATACTGATATCATAA
>NMUG010007482.1:0-12051 GCA_002855965.1 Monotropa hypopitys
CAGAGAGTTGATGGAGTCTAGGGAGATTGCTTAGTAAAGAGGTTTGGTTTTTCCGAGTGTTAGCGGAAGGACTACACTCTATCGAATAGGTTAACAACCCCAGATAAAGACCTAAATTAGAGAACACAAACTCCAAACTCCAATACAACCTCAAGACACAAAACAATCTAAGGATAGAGTGAGTTCTAGGGGAATTTGTTCATTGAGGCATTTCATCGAGCACCTAGTGGGACATCACATCAAGTATTGTACGCGCTACGTTAATGGCCGCATCCAATCAAAATGATAACACCACTAAATCAAGATCGAGAGCATGAACACAAGACACCCAAAATCCACCACAATAAAGTACACAAATGGGAAGTCAAGCCTAAGCTATAACGAGGGGTGCTAGTCACCCCATGGCCATACCGCAGAGGCTACTCCTCCATTACACTACATTCTACCATAGACAACCATTGAAGACAAGGAAAATAATCCATGACAATTGAGATATGAACTAGCTTAAACACAACACCATAAGAAAAATGCATAAAGAGAGAGATAATAACAAATCCTACTACATTATAAAAGAGAGAACTTACATTAGAGCAAGGGAATGGAGAGCCATCAAGAGAGAAGTTGGGGGAGGTAGAGAGAGAAGCTCTCACCTCCCAAAAACCCTAATACAAACCAAAATGAAGTAAAAAACCGTGCTTGATTTGATTACAAATGGGTATAAATACCCCCCATAACTTCTGGACCAAAGTGCCCTTAATGAATACAAAATTCTAAGTTTTTTCAGGAGAGACCGGTCTCTCGATATTCAAGAGACTGGTACCTTTATCACGACATGCTCTCTGATCATGGAGAGACCAGTCTCTCGATATTCAAGAGACCGGTCCCTTGTAGTTTTCACCAAAATGTGCATCTTCTCGATAGCTTTCCAACGCCATATTACAATTGGAAATCGGAGCTCTACATCAAAAGATATGACCATTTTACTAATGAACTATTGCTCTTGACTTCATCAATGGCTCGGGTTGGTCTCAGGGCCTTCCGGACTCGTCCGGGAAATACGAAACAACCTATACAAAACACCAAAAACTAAAAAACAAGAATAAATGCATATTTACAAAAACATAACTAAATAGAAAACAATTGAGGACAAAACTAACTAAAGAGAGCTAGATTGGCACACACAAACTACAATATTGTGTGCCAATCAAGTACTAAAATGCTACTCGTCATCCGAGTCACTAGGCCACTCGCAGGGAGGGTAAATCCACTCTTGTCAGAGGAGGAAGAAGAACCCACGCCAAGATGCTTATACAGAGGTGTAGACTGGGCTTGGCCTTGCTTCTTGCTAGAATTCCCGGACGTTAAGGAGCGCACACTAACAGGAAGTTGATGCGGCACCCCCAAAGGCACCCGAGTTGCTTCTTCAAGGCAAAACTCTACCGCTCTAGCGCGCTCCAACAAAACAATGAAATCCTGAATCTGCTATTTCGCCACAATCTGTCGAATCGGGCAACGCAGACCCTTCTCAAATATTCGACACTTGCAATCTTCCGAATTAACCCCTTCTGGTGCAAAACGGGACAAGGCTTGGAACTTCACAACATATTGGGACACCAGCATGTTCCCTTGAATCAGACACTCGAACTGCAATTTCAACTGCTCGCGAATGGAACCAGGAAGGTACTGCTCAACATAAGTAGATTCAAACTGCTTCCAAGACAAACTCTCAGAAGGAGATGCACTGGACAATTGATGATTTATCATCACTGAGTTCCACCATTCATTGGCCTTTCCAACAAACTGATATGCCGCTAGGGCCACTTGGACAGGGCCCTCGACAATACCTAAAGCATTAAGGATCTGGCAGATGCTTGCGAGCCAATGATTTGCTTCAGAAGGGTCACCATCTACGTCGAACTGGGGAGGATTCATGAGAAGGAACTCTTTCAATGCATTCAAATCACGACTAGCATCCATCTTTGCACCTTATAAGGAGAAGATTTTAGTCTTTCAGCAATGGTCATACAAGAAGATAGGCAAAGAGTGAATAACTCACAAAAGGCACCCAAGAAGAATACGATATTGGGTAAAGGAAGAGCATTTTACAAGTTTTACTTTGACCCGCGAAATAGTATGCAACGATCCTAAGTAATCTATACGAACCCAACAACATCACGCGTAACGCAGACTAACTGACAAACGCATTGCGAAACCCACACAATCTAAAACAAGCGCAACTAATTTAAATTCGCGAGGAAATATGACCAACGGTCATACCCCCCTAAAGAAGAATACTAAAAATCTCAACAAGGCCGCAAAATTCCTATTCGAATAAAAGAAACATCTACTAGGAAGAACTATAGGGCCCGCCTTATCAACAACTATACAAGTGGTAATGCCTCAATATGGAGAGACAACGGACTATGAGACTAAAATGGCCACAAGGGTATTACTCACAACCAATCCAACACCGAAGTTACCCAAAATCCTAGCACAAAGTGTCAACAAGACCCAAGTTCCACCTTACCAATGGCAAGACAAGGAATAACCACCATATCAACCTCAATACTTCCACAAACCTCAATTTTTTTTGTGAAACCAAGGAGCTCAAGACCAACTAATAACCATTAAAGATCCATCATAAACACTAGGTACGAGGACACAAGAATACCTAAACACCGCAAGGCGACTAGACTCACTGCAAGAGATCAATATTCAACTTCCAAAGGGTGGATAAACTCAACATTGAGGAAGGAGACCAACAAATAGGATACTTCAAAGACACAAGGTCATGATGCGATAGAGCACATCAGGTACACAGACATGACCTAAGAACAATGCAATGACCAAGAGAACCCATGGAGACTAGGTGCCTCCCCACGGTTCCAAGGTGTTCGAACTAAAAGCTCTGATACCAAGTTGTCACGCCCCGGATTTTCAAACCATTTATTTGTGGAAAAACAATTTAAATAAAAGCAGGGGAAATATTACTTGTAGTATCTACACGTTCCATGCTGTTCTCATTACATTTCTAGACACAAATGATACAATATGAATACAAAAGCGGAAGCTAGAACAAATTCCAAACGGCTACAACTATACTGAATAGAAAGGAGAGTGAGGGTACATCCCACCCTCGGGAGTCAACAAAAGTACCAAGTGAAACCTGCTGCAACGATCCCTGAAAACCCGGAAGCTGACGAAGCTCCAAGCTCAACAATCTCAACACGTCTCTGCAACAACCTGTGGGGGGAGGGACCACGAAGGTCTGAGCATACCACGGCTCAGTAGACAAACTCCTGACGACTACCAAACATGCACGGGCGGTGCATGCCTAAGAGGGGTCAGCACAAGTAGAAGCTGTCAAGTGTAAGAGTAACGGTAGTGGCAACAACAGTAGTAAAACCGTAAAGATAAACTCAAGTAGTAAAGCAGTAGAGAAAGAAAGAGAGAGAGAAACACAAAGTAGTAAAGGTGACCGGACTACAAGTCTATCCACTAACCTACTCAAGTGCAAGGGAAGTGAGGGTGTCTAGGCTAACAGTTAATCCAACTCACTCACAAGTTGTCACAACCCGCTCTCTGCTAAGGGAACGAGGTCTACAATTTAATTAGATAAGGCACCCAATGGACTACCAGACGAGAGTCCGCAAACGTGTGATATGTATATATGTGTAAGGGTGTACGTATCCAAGGGTCAACTAAGAAAGAGTCCACTAACCATTTATTCAAGTGTCATTTCCTATCATTGACCAATTGTTGACTTTGTACGTCTTTCACTCCAAGTAATGTACTGCATAGAGGAAGTCCTAGACAAGGCATTTCACGTCATTCATATAGATCCCAAGACTCCTAGACGAGACGTCTAATCCGTATAGTATTTTTCTCAAATCCACAAACACGTTCTGTCATTTAATTCCTTTGATGTTGTTGAACCCTTGAATAAGGCATTCCATTTTGTTTTCATTATGCTATAAGCCCCTGAATGAGGCATTTCACTCTCGAGTGAGTGTTCAATGTTTGAAAGGTGGGTGGGGTAAGGCTTGATTAGCGGCACGTCTACCCACTAACCAATCCTATCCGGTCATTCCCAAATAACATTGGGAGGGCTCACGTTGCCCCCATTGTGCACAATGTCGTGGATGGAGCGACCATTCCAGGTTCCACAAGCCAAGGGACTCTGTATCAAATATCCAATATCAGTCCCCAAAGATATGCAGTACCGCGGGATAGGGCAAACCCTCCTAACCCGGATGGATTCCATCTCAACTGGAGCCCTGGGGCATGTAACCTCCCAGTCCCGTTAGTTTCCAAGAAACCAAAGAAAACAGTAAAGTATAAGGGTTGGGGCAAAGACCTCCCACACCCGAGATGGATCCTCGTACGCCAGCCGTAACATTTTATCATTGGTATCATTCTTGGTGTTCCATTTGGTTATGCTCACATTGATGATTCAAGGTTATCCAAAGGTGGTCCTCGTAGGATCCATCCCCGTATTGGTTGTACATTGCGTTCATTTCATTCGTTTCAAGTTTTGGTGAATCCAACATCATTTCAATCATTCCGATAAAGCAAGCCCAAGGTTAGATCATGTTCCCGAAGGTTACTACGCCCTTACCAAGGAAAGTCATACAAACCATACAACCACCGCAATGACAACTACGACCGCACCAAGGTAAAACACCACGTTTTATCTCCCAAAGTTCCACATAATCTCACTAGTTTGTTCATTTCCATTTTCAACACCTCTCAACCAATCGGATACCCAAATTTCCCCCACGGATATCCCACGATCATTTTCTCTCACATGGATCATTCAAGGCTCACTCGGGACTTTAATCGAACATGTGACGTCTATGAATTTACGGGTGGCTAACTAGTCGCGTATCCACAAATCAACACTCCCAACATTATTTATTCGACCAACGATACCTATCGACCCAAAATTTGCATAATTCTACTAAGGGAGATTTTATTTAACCATAAGGACGATATAAGGGGAACCATTTCTAACTTAAGGCACAAACATGGAAACTAAATGCACACACACGTACAAGCTTGATGATGATCAAGAATTTACCCACCGGAGTGCTCGCCGGAGAACGTCGCCGGAAAAGTCGTTGTCGCCGCAATCCAGGCTCGCGAACCTATATACATCAAAATGACGGCAACGATGAGTACATCGACGAATCCTAAACGCACAACGAAAGAAACCCACTTTAGAAAAATAGGCTTACCCGAAATCTTGATGGATGATGACGAAAGTTGGATTGCCGGAAAGCCCACGTTGCGTAGAGCAACGTTTCTCCTTCGCGAATCACCAACCGGAGCTTAATCGGACAACGAATCGAAGAGAGAAGGGAGAGCACAAGAGCAATGGAGGCAGAGAGAGAGAGAGAGAGCTAGGGCATAAATCTGGAGGGAATGACCCCAAATCGTGCCAACAAAGATATATATAGCCCCAAACCTGAAAAGACCAAAATGCCCTTAATGACCTAGAATCTGGGCACTGTGCACCGGTGTAACCCTTTTCTGCACCGGTGCAAACATGCACCAAAAACCAGCAGAAGGTTATCGCACCGGTGCAAGACCCCTTTGCACCGATGCAAACTTAATCCGGACAAGACAGTGAGTCTGTGCACCGGTGCAATTCTGACCTGCACCGGTGCAAACTTGCACCTAGACCAGCAGTAACATTTTAGGCTTCCCTGCACCGGTGCACCTCTCATCTGCACCGGTGCAACTGTTCCAAAACCAGAACAGTAGCACTCCGAACCAATCTGCACCGGTGCACCCTTCATCTGCACCGGTGCAACTATTCCAGAATTTGAACAGTGGCACTTAAGGTCACTCTGTACCGATGCACTGATCCTCTGCACCGGTGCAACTGCACCAGGATGAAATAAATAGTCTTGAAAGGGTCTCCGAACCAACCCGACATGCCTCGGGACTAAGGGGAATAATGAAGAAGCACTAAGAAAATTCCAAAATCGTCTTCCCGTCTTCGATACTAATCAATGAGCCTCAAACGAGGTCTACTAGTTGATCAAAGAGGGGGTTTAGATTTTAAAGGAACATGTCTCAAATTTGAAATTTAATTTAAAAGGATTTCGAAATCTAGATCGTTACAGTCAATGTGCTAGCCGCTAGTGTGGATTGTTCCTCTTTACATTCGAACCATATTAAAAAATCATAGTGATGATGAAATCGATGATGATGATGACCCCGAAAATCTCCAAGAAGCATTTGACCAACTTGCTAAAGAAAACATCAAGATGAAACAAAAGAACATTAAGTTAAAGTCCGAACTTGATAAATCTCAACAAGAATGTAACATGTTGCAAAGTAATCTTGATGAATACAAATTGAAATGCGAAAGATTATCGGATAAATTTGTCATTATAGAAAAAGAGAGGATTGAGGGTAAATTTGAGATTGAGGAGCTTAAAAAAATCTACTCTAGAAAAAGACTTGGGGGATGCTAGGGAAATAATTAGAAGAAATGATTGTGGCGCAGAGAGAATTTCCAACTAACCCAAACCTTCTGAAGTAGAAATGGTTTAGGCTTTGTAGATTCGGGTGAGGTTACCTCTAGTACTTACAAAAATGAAGTTGAGTTTGTTAAATCAAAAACACCTTTGGTGGATCATATGTCAATAGAACAAGTTTCTATTGCTAAACCAAGCTTGACAAAGATAAGGAACCTACACTCTTAATAAAAAATTCTGAAAATCTCAATGCTAAACTCACACAACCCTCAAGGAGAAAACAAAGAGTGTGTCATTATTGTGAAATTAAAGTACACATCCGTCCTTTTTGCTTCAATCTTAAAAGAGATAATACAATTCAAAGGCATATTCCTAATAATGGTAAAAAAATGGCATTTTTTTAAAAAGTCATCCAATCCGAAATATTTAAATGAAAACTTCCTAACCAAAATGAACCAACTTGCCATTCAATCTTCAAGATTATTTAAGGAAGTTGAAAATTTGACAAAAATCGCACAATCCTTAAAACCCAAGGCAAGGGTGGTTCATCCAAATAAAAGAACAACCACATATACTAAAATGTTCGAAGATGTTGGTCCAACATGTTTGGTAGCCCACACCGCTCTTAAAGTTGAACAATCTAATATGTGGTATTTAGATAGTGGTTGTTCTAGGCATATGACCGGGGATAAGTTACTATTCATTGAGTTTGAGCCATGTACGGGTGACCTTGTCACATTCGGGGATGGTAACAAAGGAAAAATCCTAGGTAAAGGAACTATTCATACATTTGGCATTCCTAAGTTAAGCAATGTTTTATTTGTTGACGGTCTTAAAACCAATTTGCTTAGGATAGGACAATTTTGTGATGCATTGCATGATGTTCATTTTTCTCGTGATAGATGTGAGATTGTAGATAATAGTGGTGCTTGCATTGTCAAGGGCAAACACTCTTCCGACAATTGCTATTGTGTTGAAATGACTCCCTCGATTGCGTGCAACCGTATTTTGCTGGATGACGTAGAGTTATGGCATCAACACTTGGGTCACGTGAACTTCTCGGACTTACACCATATTACCCCAAAAGACATTATTCGCGGTGTCCCAAAAATTCCAAATGACAAGGGTCTTGTGTGTGGTGGGTGCATGAAAGGTAATCAATCTAAAAGTCGCCACATTAAGACAAATATTATTGGCACCACAAAATGTCTCGAGCTTATTCACATAGACCTTATGGGACCTTCTCTCACCGCTAGTTTAGGTGGTAAAAATATATATTTTTGTTGTTGTTGATGATTTCTCATGTTATTCTTGGGTCGGTTACCTAAAAGAAAAATCAGATGCTTTCACTTGTTTTAAGATTATATGTAACTGTATCCAAAATGAAAATGGATACAACATCATTAGAGTTAGAAGTGATCACGGAAAAGAATTTGAGAATTCTGAAATTGAAAAATATTGTGATAGTATAGGTATTAAACATGAGTTCTCCGCCCCTCGCACTCCTCAACAAAATGGGGTCGTGGAAAGGAAAACCGCACACTACAAGAAATGGTACGTGTCATGCTTCATGCTAAAAAGGTCTTAAGAAATCTTTGGGCCGAAGCCATTAATACGGCTTGCTATACCATAAATCGTGTCTATACTCGTCCCGGCACTTCTCAAACACCCTATGAGATTTGGCATGGTAAAAGGCTGATGGTCAAGTATTTTCGCACTTTTGGTAGCAAGTGCCATATCTTGAGAGATAGCGAGTCTCTTGGTAAATTCGACTCCAAGAGCGATAATGGTATTTTTCTTGGATACTCTACATCGAGTCGAGCTTATCGAGTTTTTAATCTCCGTACTTCTACTCTTGTGGAATCCTCTAATTTTGTAATTGATGACACTTCTATTGATAGCAATGAAAAAACTCTTGATAATGATGATATATCTTCGTGGGATATTTTTTAGATTGATTCATGTACTCCTTTTTATTCCTCTTCGGATCAGGACAATGATGTGGATACCCCTATTCTTGATGAGGACTCTTTACCGGGTCATACTTGTGAGGGAGAAACATCAGATTCTCACCGAGGTGAGTTGCAACCTTCTTCTAGAACTTCACATGACCATCCGATTGATCAAATTATAGGAAACATTAATGACCTCGTGATGACACATAGACGAAATAGAAATGTGGTTCATTATATTTTCTATACTTCGTTCCTAGAACCTAAAAAGATAGAATAAGCTTTAAAAGATGAGTGTTTAGTAGAGGCTATGCATGAGAAGTAGAATAATTTGAACAGAATAGAGTTTGGACTCTTGTGCCTCGTCCTTCACACACTAATATTATTGGGACAAAATGGATTTATAAAAATAAAAGGGATAGTGATGGTATAGTTGTTAGAAACAAGGCTCGTTTAGTTGCCCAAGGCTACTCTCAAATTGAGGGTAGATGAAACATTTGCCCCGGTAGCTAGACTAGAGTCTATAAGGCTATTACTTGCGATTGCTTCTCATCTTGGTTTTAAATTACACCAAATGGAAGTTAAAAGCGCATTTTGAAATGGTGATTTAAAAGAGGAGGTCTACGTTGAGCAACCAAAAGGCTTTATTGATCCTCACATTCCTACACATGTTTTTAGGCTAAGGAAAGCCTTATATGGCTTGAAGAAAGTTCCCCGCGCTTGGTATGAACGTCTCACCGACTATCTTCTAAATACCGGCTTTGTTCGAGGGAGTGTTGATAAAACTCTATTTTTAAAGAAAGTGGATAAGAATTTATTGATTGCTCAAATTTATGTAGATGATATAATTTTTGGTTCTACTAGTGATAGGCTCAAACATGAGTTTGGTTCTCAAATGTCACATGTATTCCAAATGATCCTTATGGGGAAATTAACTGATTTCCTTGGATTCCAAATTAAGAAAATGAGTGATGGAATATTCCTTACTCAATCTACTTATGCTAAGGATTTAGTTAAGAAATTTGGTCTTGAGAATGCAAAATCTACTAGATCTCCTATGAGCATTAGTGAAAAACTAGGAAAGGATAGTTCTGGCGCTAGCATAGATCCCACATTGTATAGGCGTATGATAGGTAGTCTCATTTACCTTACTGCTAGTCGTCCGGATATTGCGTTTAGTGTTGGTGTATGTGACCGTTTTCAGTCGGATCCAAAAGAATCACATCTTATTGCTGTAAAACGGATCATTCGGTACATAAAAGGCACCTCTTCACTTGGACTATGGTATCCTAGTGGTATTAGTATTGACTTAGTTGCCTATTCCGATGCCGATTAGGGTGGATGTGCCGATGATCGCAAAATCACGTCGGGTGGTTGCTTTTATCTTGGACATTGCTTAGTTTCTTGGCATAGTAAAAGGCAAAATTGTGTCTCTTTATCTACGGTCGAGGCGGAATATATTTCTGCCGGAAGTTGTTGTACACAATTTCTTTGGCTTAAGCAAATGTTACTTGACTATGGTTTTCCTATTACCACCATGACGGTCTTTTGTGACAACACTAGCGCTATTTGCATATCTAACAATTCCACTCAACACTCTCGTACTAAACACATCGATATACGTCACCATTTTATAAGAGAGCTTGTTGAAGAAAGGATTGTCACACTAGAATTCGTCCCTACTCTAGATCAAAAAGCCGACATATTCACCAAACTGCTTGATTCAAATATGTTTGAGTTCCTAAGAAAGTCTATAGGCTTGATCTCTTTTGAGGATTAGTTTAAGAGGGAGTTTGGATTCCATTCTTGTGTACTTTTATTTACCTGCATGATATATGTTATTGCTTCCTTTGTTGATTGCATGTTCATTTTTTGGCTCATATCAAGTTCTATGCACATGTTTCTTTTTTTGTGCATTCACTTGATTTATTTGTATTATTTTAGGTTTGAAAGTGTTTTCTCTGCCTTAGATTGCTCCTCTGATGGTCTCGTATTGGAGTTTATTTTTTCCTATTGTCTTTCTGGACAAAAAAGGGGGAGAATATTTTGAGGAGGAGTTTCTAATATTGTCTCTTGGAGGGCTTTGAGAGTTCTTTTGCACGTTATTGGCTTATATTATGCTTTGCAAGGAGTTTATTTTTTTGCAGGGCTGTGTTGCAAGTAATATCCTTTTCTTATTTATTTTTATGTCTAGCCCTTGCTTTCCTCCTTAATTACATAATTTGTTGACTCGTGCTTGCAGGTTTTTTCTTTGATCTTCTTTGTTTGCAGGTGTTTCTGCTGCAGCGTAGATCTTAGGATTGTAGCCAGTCGAATATTTTCCTATTTTTTGGCTTGCCTGTTTTAGCCATTTTCTTCTTTATGTTGTTTTTGTTCCGGAAAAGCCAAAGGGGGAGATTGTTATCGGTTTTCCGTATTGGCTATTTTCCGGAATGTTGGTTGTATCTTATTTCTTCTATTTTGGTTTGGGGTAGAGTAGGTTAGATGCTCCCTCCTCGAGTCGTGAAGACCTTGATGCAGCTCGTCATCAACATATTAAAGATTTCTCGGCATTGGAAAGCTCGTTGGGATGTCGCGTCATCATTAGATTCATTGGCTTACCTAATCTTTCCTTCTTTCCTCTGTGCTATTATCGATAACCCTACAAGTGTGGGTATCGATAACTAGCCTCGTTTTGCCTTCTCTGCCAATTTTCCCGAGTGTTATGTTATCGATAACCCTATTTGACAGGTTATCGATAACCAGCTTGGTCTGCCTTCCCAGCCTTTTTTCCAAGAGTTCTGTTATCGATAACCTTGTTTGGCAGGTTATAGATAACCTGTCTGGTTTTCCCTGGCCAGCCATTTTCCCGATGGAGTGGTTATCGATAATCGATAACCTCTCTGTCGTATTATCGATAACCGTAAACTTTTCTTTGGATAGCATTTTTCCAGAGGGTGTGGTTATCGATAACCAGTAAGTGTTGTTATTGATAACTGGTCCATTTAATTTTGTGCTGTGCAGGTTATCGATAACCCTGCAGATCGGGTTATCGATAAAAGGTTCTGCGCTGAGTATGTTTAGCCAGCCCTAGTATATATATACTTAAGATATATTATTTTTTGAGCAAGAAGGATCATATTTTTACAAACAAGAACTATTTTTTTCTAAGGAAGACTTGTGCTCTCAACTTGAAGCTTGTGCTCTCAACTTGAAGCCTCCCTGTTGAATATCATCTTCTTCTTCCTTGTTCCACCATTGAAGGACCTCCTTGAAAGGTGCAATCTTTCCATCTCCCTTGCTTAATCTCTCCCTCTAGCCTTGTTATATATATATTGGTAATCTATATCTTTTGATATACTTGATTTGGTTCTAAGGCTTTTGGTTGTAGATTTTTCTATTAATGTTTTTCTAGATACATAAATATATTTTGATCTAGTAATATTCTAGAGTCTTGCAAGAGTTTGTGTCTAAGGATCATCATCCTTGTCCTAGGATATTTTTATTGTGAATCTACAAATCTAGATTCTTTAGTTCTTGTTTTTCTCCTAGTTGTTCTAGGGTATGATAATTATTCTTTTCTTGGGATAATTATCAAGCCTTGTGTTTTGTCCCTTAAACCATTGTTTTTA
>NMUG010007483.1:0-12052 GCA_002855965.1 Monotropa hypopitys
AAGGAGTCTTTTAAGACTCATATGAGCATAATCCCTCAAGAAATTAATAGACTAATTTGACCCGCAACATCGAATATGAAAAATATCCTCATATATTTAAAAGTTTGAGGGAGAACAAAGCAATCCAATAGAAAAGATAAGAGCATAGAAAACTCTACCTCTTTGGAGCAAACTCACTATATACCCTAGATGAGTGTTCTTGACAATGGCACACTTTAAGTCCACCGGTGTGTAGCCCTTGATGCCCTCTACGACCTTAGTGAAGGTGGTTTTCTTCAAAACCCAAAGAACCCTTCTCAAATCGTAGAGAGAAGTGAGAGGATTTGAATGTTGTAGAGAGAGAGAGCTGACGGAAGAGAGAGGGAGAAATTTGATAAATAATAAGGGTTTGACCTCTCAGATGTGTATATATCGTAGGTTAAATGACCACAATGCCCTTCATTTAACCCTCCAAAAAAGTCTCCTGACACATTGTATTTTGAAATGCATGAGCCATATATCGAATTATGGCTCCACTCTTCATCCTCACGGATGAACAGTGCAATCATATTTTGAAATGCACACCTTCTACATATCAAAATGTGGCTTCTGGAAGGCAAACTATTGTGAGATATTTTGGGCATAACTTATTCGTACGAATTCCGATTGAGTTGATTCAAATTGTGTTGATTCCATAATTCAATCCTATACAACTTTCATGAGGAAAGGATTTTCATGAGGAAAGAATTTCTGGTTCGAAATGGGCCAATAATGCAATGAGGATAGAGAGACCATATATCGAAATATGGACCTCCTCACATATCGAAATATGGTTATTCCAAATCCTTGAAGGGTGAACAATGGCACATTATATCGAAATATGCCACATCCTCATATCAAAATATGTGTGAAAATCACATATCAAAATATGATATCATGCATATCGAAATGTGAGCATCTTTGGAACTAAAGAGGAATGAACAGCAACATGGTATATCGAAATACACCTGCTCATATATCGAAATATAGATGGAATGGGGAGGTGGAATGCTATATATCAAAATATAAATAGGAAGGGACTAGGGCTTAGGCTCATATCAAAATATGAAATGGGGATGTGGGGAAATGGATGTGGGGCCTCCAGACCAACCCAAAACTCATCTGAACATCCCCAAATCAACCCAACATCATTATAGGCCTTCCAACATATGCACTAAATTCCCCGGGACATCAAATCAAAATGAATATAAAGAGTTGGGATATTAAATCAACTAATAATTTAAGGGAAATATGAATTAAAATTCCAAAATTGATTTATAAATTTTGAACCATTACATCTCATACCATTTAAAAGAATTTCATCCTCAAAATTTCATAGGGTAGAGGCATCGCAAGATACAACTGAAGGAAAAGAATACAACAACGTCAAATATACTCGATTGGTAATGGGAGCCAGATCATTGACATGTATGATAGGAAGGGAGCAACCGACTCAATACCAATTTAGAATCAACTACTACGAGGGAGGCTCTTTAACGAGGAATACAACAATATGGTATGGAATGCCATCACAAACACCCAACTAAATACACAGACTTGTCGAAATAGGAATCCTCCACACTTTCACTACGTTTCACAAAACTTCATTATCTTCAACGTAGGTGTCATATCCTAGGACAACACCATAAATGGTTCTGACAAGGAAGAGATGCAGATCTCACACCCATGATATACCCCTTTCTAACTAAACAACCTCACACCATATTCCAAAATTTTCAACTCGAATTCGGAATAACACACTTGATAGAGAGTGTGAGATACATGTTTTGATGACGTCCCTATAAGTGTCTTTGGCTTCGTGTGCTTGATTAGAGATTTATCTCTTTATCCCTGACTTGCATTATGTGCTCATAGCCCTATTGGTTGCCCCAAGTAAGTTAAGAATGACCATACATAACTTTAGAGTAGATTGTTATGATTGACTAAGGATGACATATTTAAATTAAAATTGGATTGCCATGATAACATGAACTTAATATGAATTGATTAAATATGATGCATGATAACTGAATTTGAAAATCATGAAATTAAGACGAGTTGTGTTGTTAAGAATGAAAATTGAACTTGGTCATTGAAATTAACCAAGTGTAATTGAAAACATATCATTGAATTGCATAAATTGATTTGCAACAAATGGATTGAATTTTGAAATAGTATTACATAAAGTAAGATTACATGATTAATTGAAAAGAAATGGCTTAGAAAACAAAGGATTTTAAAGTGTGCATTCCCGGTAATACAAGAGTGTATTACTGGTAGAAGGATAAGAAGCCAAGTCCCAATTTACGGGAATGCAAGTTCATTCTTCCAGTAGACAAAAGCCAAAAACCAAGCAAAATGGGATTCTAGCCTTCACTGTCCACCGGGCGCTTGACCGGGTGCATGACCAGGCTAGACACCAGTGGCATCGGTGCCCATGTCGGTGGAGCCACCAGTCACGGGATAGATCGCAGAATCGATTTTTTCAAGTCTGGTGATTTTTGGGGCTAATCGGTTAAATTGATTTTGGAAAAATAATTTACGATATATATATATATATATATATTGATTATACAATTGTTTTGGTTCATATTTCGTTGGTTTTAAATTAGTCAAAACCATTTTATTTGTGTTGTTGCAATCACTCTGTAGCTTTTCCTCTTTTGGGCAACTGAAGTCTATGCAAACCAAAAACCCAGCTGAACACTTTCATCGTTAAACACTGTGATGTTGCACTACTGTGTGCTGTATTGATCCAGACCTATAATGCTTTGGACTACACAAAATTATTCTAAACGTTTGAATTGTTTTGTCCATTGGATGAGTTTGTGCATATATCTGTTGTGTCTGGGAGTTAGACAGGGGGGATAGAACACAACTTAGAGAGACACAGTAAGAGAAACACAAAAACAGATCCTTTGCTTATGGGCTCCTCTGAAACCACCACCACCTCAACTCCATAACCTCAACTGTATATACCTCTGTGAGTGAGTGTGTGTGTAGGAGAGATTGACACAACTGAGAGTGTGTGCCTATTGGTGTATCCCTTCCTCTCAGTCTCCTCCACTCCAACCATCCTAGTGTGATTCAGTAAGAGTGTGAGTGAGCGTGTGTCAAAAGTGTGTGAGTGCAAGAGTGTCCTCCAAACCAGTAGCCTTTGAACCTCACTTCCTCAACCTACTGTATAAACCTTATGTGTATGAGAGTGAGTGCACTAGTCAGTCCTTTAACTTGAGCTTTCATTATCTGCGACCTTGGAAAAAACTTCAAACTTCGAGTCAAGCTTATTGGTAACATCATTCCAACTCACAAGTATTTGTTTAACGTTCATTGTGCTGTCATTTTACACTTGGTCTAGTTCTTGCATGCTCATATCTTAGTTAGGCCATATTTGTGAATAAAAGTTTACATTGTCAAGTCTCACATGCCTTCATTGATTAAGCTAAAAGAGTGATTATGTCTTAGTTACAAGCCATAGAACACTTGTTGAATATCATTGACATTAAACTTGACTTGACATAGAAAATAGTTTCACCACTCTAAATCCTACTTGGTTAGAATATATTTATAAAGATTGTGTGATTAAAAGCATGGAAATATAATCTTGGCATAGTTAGTCTTAACTAGCTCTCACATCCTTATTTGGTTTGACTTTATACTTGAGAGTATATCCTTGCATGCCATGATTATCATCACATAGTTGCCTTAAAAGAAGTCCTAAACTACATTTCCTAGAAAGTTAATATAGTGGAATAATTTGATTCACTTATACATCTCTTTTTACTTACTTGGGATATACACACTTGTTGAGAGATGATTGTTACATCCACTATCTCCTAGTTAGTTTGGACCATTCACATGTGGTGTGTTTGAAACTCCCTTGAGCTTAAATTTGGCCATATCTTAATTTAAGGGTAGTTGAATTTTTTATACTTTCTTCATTGTATATTTCTTACTACTGCCTTATATGTTTGATGAGTTTGCTACTTGCACAGTAAGAATACAGGATAAGTTGGAAGATCCATTACATCCTTACTTGGCTTCTTCACCGGACAATATCTTGCAAAGGAAGAGATCTTGAAAGACAATAGCTTGTACCAAAAGCGTTACCAGTTTCACATCTTGGGCATCAAGCATTTTGATATTAGAGTTCATTTGCCATAGGCTTCATTGTTGTATAACCTATCTTGTATTTTAGTTGTATTTATTGTAGATAGGACTTTGGCATATTGAGCTATAAGGAGATACTTGGACAATAAGTATCAGCCTTTGACTCCCTTGCTTCATTGATGCAGACAGACTGGCTGAGAACTATATGAGGGGAGTGGCATCGCGGACACGCAGTGCCGCACTGAAGATCCGGGGCAGAAACATTTCCCGAGCTGCTTGACTTCCTCCCGAGCTAAGAGGCTAGCAGTGTCCCGTTCCCGAGCTCCCACTCTTCTGGGCATCTCCGCCTCTGGCAGCTCGGCAACGCATGATTTCTTATTTTATTCAGTTATCTTTATTCCTTGATTGGCACAGAATATTGTAGTTTGTGTGTGTCAATTCCATTCCTTTTAGTTAGTTTTCGTTCTTAGTTGTTTGTTATTTAGTTTTGTTCTTGTACATATGCGTTTAATATTTGTTTGATAGTTTTACTTGTGTTTTTCAGGTTATCTATCGATTCCCGGATGAGTCCAGAAGTCCCCGATCCATCCCGAGCCATTTGATGAAGTCAAGAGCAACAGGGCATCAGTAAAATGGGCATAACTTGAGTTGTGCAACTCTGATTGCCTATTGTAATATACCGTCGGAAAGCTCTCGACGAGACGCAAAAGAAAAAATATGCAAAAAATCCCAACAGGAGGTTTTTGTACCGGCACGCGTACCGGTACGGCATGCACGTTTTTGGCTAAGAGTGAGCAGAAGCTTTTTGTACCGGTACGCCATTACCCCGTACCGGTACAGCTTGCTGTTTGCTGGTTTTTTTAGCTTCATTAAGGGTATTTTGGGTGTTTTAGGTGAGGGGGTATATATATTTGCGTAAAATTCGTGGGAGACATTATTGTATGTTGTAGATAGGGTTTAGGGAGGTTGAGAGCTTCTCTCTCTTCCTCCATTTCTTTTCTCCTTCTTCTTCCTTGATTTCAAGGTGCATCCATGTAGTTTGGGTTGAAATGCTAAGCATTAACCATGTAAGGAATCTCTCCCTCTCTTCATTTATGTAATTTATTTTATGTGTTATGTTTTGTAATTTTTGTATTCAATTTCTTATGTTGTGTTGTGTTTGTGATGTTGAGTAGTGTAATAGAGGTTTGACCAAATTGGTTTGGCCATGGGGTGACTAGCACCCCGACTTTGGTTCATGTTCGATTACCCCATTTTTTGGCATAAATGTAGTGGCCTAGGGTGTAGAAATTCACTATCTAGGGTCTTAGCCAAGCGGTGTTAATCACTTTGATGTGTCGTCGACATGAATAATGGCACGACACATGCTTGGTGCGATGTCCCGCTAGGTGTTCGACAAAATGTCTAAGTGAATGAATTCACCTCGAAACCACCTAATTGATATAGAATTGTATGTCTTGAGGTTTATAGGGATTAGTGGCATGTAGTTCTCACCTCGGATCCAACCAAGGGTTGTCGACCTCCTTGACGGTTTGTACCATGTACACTCCGTGCTTTGAGCATATAGCCCGATGAGTGTAAGTCGGCCTAGAGAATCAAATTCTAATCCCCGTGTCATCTCTTGACCCGTGACTTATGCTTGAGAGTCAAACATCCCGTGTCAGGTCCTATGCCGCGATCCCTCATGCGTGTCGTCATGGATATTGGAGTAGTCATTCATTGGCCTAGGTTGCGTGTTAGAACTCCCATTGCCATTCCACTTAGTTTAACTTGTTTTCACCTTTTCTTCTTATGCTTTAGTTTTTTAAGTTTTCTAAATCAAAACAAAAGGCTAGCGTACTACCGCCTCATTTGCAAAACCAAACTTCTTCGCCAAGCAATTACTTCAACTCCGACATTTCCCTGTGGACCGACCTCGGACTTGCCGCTCTACTTGTAGAGTGTTTATTTTCGTGTTTATAAATTATTAATGTCTAATTATGGGTTTTTTCGTTAATCAACGGCCGGAAAAATCCTATTAGCATTCCTTTTTGTGGGACCCCACGTGTTTAGGGTTCCCTTTTTGTTTCCTCTTTTGGGCCTAATCTATCAAAAGCCCAGTAATGGTACTTAGGGTTTTTGCTACTTGTGGTTTCTTACTGCCGCCCTATAAATAGGAAACAATGTAACTATTTTGGACACTTTTGAATGAAATTAAATCCTGATAGCAGAATTGCTTGTTCAACCCCCATTCCCTTTCGGTATTCGCTTAAAGAATCAACGATCGTGATTGAAGCCATTCCTCTAAGTATTCGTGCGCGAATCAACAGACCAACGAGCCTTGAATCTGGTATTGGCTTGCCAATCAACAAATCGAGAAGAGAATCAACGGAGGTATTCTGTGAGAATCAATCCGGTATTCTGTTTATCTTTTGTTTTTGTGTTTCCGCTGCGTAGTTCAAGGCTACAAGGAAAAGTAATTTATTTCTTCCCTGCATTAGTTGGTATCAGAGCTCAAGTTTCTATCCTTCCGGGCAAAACCTTCCTTCCCATCTGAACCATGTCCCCCAGAAGACGACCAACCCAGGAGATTGAGGAAGACAGACTCGATAGGCTACAACAGACACTGGAAAGCCTGGCGGCGAGTGTTGCAGCCATCCAGCTCCAATTATAGCCCCGTCAACCTCAACAACCCCTTCGCCCCCAACAGCAACCAAACCGTCGTGAAATGGAGGTGGAACCGGGTGATGATGATGCCGAATATGACGAAAACCCCTTTGCGGAGGACAAAACAGAAAGGAGGCCAGAGAGGCACCCCAGTACCTTCATAGACAGGAGGAGTGAGACGCGCCCATGTCCTCTAAGTGGGAAACTGGCTTGAAGATAGATGTTCCGGAATTTCACGGAGGAATGAGGCCAGAGGATTTTCTTGACTGGCTATTTGCTGTCGAAGAAGTATTGGAGTTCAAAGAAGTACCCGAGAACAAACGAGTTCCTCTCGTGGTCATGCATTTTCGTGGACGAGCTACAGCATGGTGGCAGCAACTGAAGACCAACTGTTCTCGGATGGGAAAAATAAAGATCGAGACGTGGGAAAAACTCCAGAAACACCTGCGTGAGGCATTCCTGTCCCACAATTATTCTAGAGTTATGTATCAGCGGTTTCAGAACCTGCGGCAAGGATCCAGGACAGTGGATGATTACACGACAGAATTCTACCAGTTGATGGCACGGAACGACCTTGGTGAGTCGGCTGATCAGAATATCTCCCGTTACATTGGTGGGTTGCAAATGCCGTACCAAGATACTCTTAATATGTTCGAACTTTACTCCCTCTCTGACGCGTATTAGAAGGCGCTACAGTTAGAAAAGCAAACCAAGAGGCGTTGTGTCGTGCCACCTTGGACGGCGTCTCACGGCCGACCTATGACAACCCTTGAGGTTGGCCGAGCTGTTCCCCAGACCAGCTGAGCTCCGGCTCCAACTCCCAGCTCGGCAAGACCAGTTACTATGAGTACATGCCGTTGTTTCAAGTGTGGGGAGCCCGGCCACAGATTTTTAGATTGTAAAAAGCCCGCCATCCAAAAAGGATTATTCATTGACAATGATGGTCTAGTAAGGGTGGAAATCGATCAACCTGAAGAAGATTTAGCTCAACAACTGAACGGGGATGACCTCAATGAGGGGGAAGGGGAGGAACATGTTGCTGGGGACTGCGGACCATTGCTAGTAGTCCGGAGGACCTGCCTTACACCTCGAAGTGCTCAAAGTGATGAATGGTTATGAAACAACATCTTCCAGTCCCGATGTACCGTTGAAGGTAAAGTGTGTAAGTTTGTCATTGATTCGGGGAGCTGCGAAAATGTTAACTCCGAGGAAGCCATACGAAAATTGTTCTTGGCAACAGAGGATCACCCCAGCCCGTACAAGCTGGCGTGGTTGCAAGAAAGGAAGAAGGTCACTGTGAGTAAAAGAAGCTTGGTATATTTTTCTATTGGGTCCAACTACAAAGACCAGATTTGGTGTGACATGGTAGATATGGATGTTTGTCATATCTTATTAGGTAGACCATGACAATTTGACAATTCTGTGCGACATGATGGCCGTAAGAACACCTACAGCTTCATGTTCAACAATGTGAAGGTAGTTCTATACCCAAACAAGGAAGAAGTCCCAAAGTCAAATACAGCGAAGTCTCCCAACCTGCTAACTCGAGGAAAATTCGATGGTGAGATGATGGAGTCTGGCGTTGTGTACGCCGTAGTGGTAAAAGAACAAGAGCTGCGCAGTAGCGTTCCGCAGCTCGACAGCGAGCAAACTCAAGAGACAATCCCTGACTTTGTGCGGGAACTGCTGGACGAATTCGATGACGTTTTCCCCGACACACTTCCGGTAGGGTTGCCACCTCTCCGCGACATCCAACATCAGATCGATTTGGTCCCTGTAGCCGCTCTGCCAAACAGACCGCACTACCGAATGAGCCCTAAGGAACATGAGGAGCTGAGAAGTCAAGTGAAGGAGCTCCTAACCAAAGGACACATCAGGGAGAGTCTTAGCCCTTGTGCTGTACCGGACCTGTTAACTCCAAAGAAGGATGGCTCATGGTGAATGTGATGGATAGCCGCACAATCAATAAAATTACCGTGCGGTACAGATTCCCTATCCCACGGCTGGATGATCTCCTGGATCAGCTCAGCATGGCATTAGTGCTCAGCAAACTAGATCTAAGAAGTGGCTACCATCAAATCCGCATACGGGAAGGTGATGAATGGAAGACTGCTTTCAAAACCCGGGAAGGCCTCTATGAATGGATGGTTATGCCCTTCGGACTCTCCAATGCCCCGAGTACCTTTATGAGGGTGATGAACCAACTATTCCGACCCCTGATTGGAAGATATGTGGTTGTCTACTTTGATGACATACTTGTCTATAGCCCAGATTGTGAAACTCATCTCCAACACCTGTGCCAAGTCCTATCATTATTACGGGAAGGTCAGTCCTTTGTGTCCCGAATTAAGTGCTGCTTTATGATGAGTAGTGTGATCTTCCTAGGATACATGGTGTCCAAGGATAGAATTTTAGCCGACCCGACAAAGATCTCGGCAGTCCGGGAATGGCCCACCCCGAGGAACATACACGAAGTACGAAGTTTCCATGGCCTCGCTTCATTCTATAGACGGTTCATTTCAAACTTCAGTACTATTGTGGCCCCAATTACGGAGTGTATGAAGCACGGGCAGTTCCAGTGGACGGAAGCAGCCGCTCAAGCGTTCCAAGACATCAAGGATAAGTTGACCACAACTCCCGTTCTCGCCTTGCCCGACTTTTCCAACCCGTTCGAGTTACAATGTGATGCCTCCAATGTGGGGGTTGGAGCCGTTCTTAGCCAAGAAGGAAGGCCCATCGCGTTCTACAGTGAAACATTGCATGGACCCAGGGTAAATTACAGTACTTATGACGTGGAGTTCTATGCCCTCATTCAAGCGCTGAAACATTGGTATCCCTACCTTTCCCAAGGCGACTTTGTGTTATACTCTGATCATGACGCTTTAAAACACATCAATAGCCAGGATAAGCTGTCAGCGCGGCATGCTAGGTGGGCGACTTATCTTCAACAGTTCACCTTCACTCTTAAACACAAGTCAGGTGTACAGAACAGAGTCGCGGATGCCCTTAGTCACCGTACTTGCCTTCTCAATGTATTGCGGGGTGACGTCTTGGGGTTTGAATCTTTTTGTGAACTCACCAATACTCATGAGTTGTTCGCCCCTATCGTTCAGGAAGTCGTGGCCGGACGACGCGTGGACTATACTCTACATGAGGGATTTCTCTTCAAGGGTGCTCAGCTATGTGTACCAAGCTCCAGCCTACGACTTAAAATCTTCAAGGAGCTGCACGAAGAAGGGCACCTCGGCAGGGACAAAACTTATCAGTTGATCAGCCAAACTTATTATTGGCCGTCCCTTCGCCGAGATGTGACTAAGCTTGCGGAAAGGTGCAGAGTTTGCCAGGTTTCCAAGGGGTCAGCTACTAACGCCGGACTGTATCTGCCCTTACCTATTCCAAAGAGACCGCGGTCCAGTGTAAGCATAGATTTTGTCCTTGGCTTGCCGCGCACTCAGCGCGGGTATGATTCTATTTTTGTGGTGGTCGACCGGTTCACCAAAATGGCCCACTTCCTTGGCTGTAAAAAGACCAATGACGTTGTTTATATTGCACAGCTCTACTTCCGCGAAGTATATCGCCTCCATGGATTACCAACATCCATTGTTTCTGACCGAGATTCAAAGTTCCTGAGCCACTTCTGGAGATGCCTGTGGAAATTGACCAGTACTCGGCTAGATTTCAGCAGTGCCTACCACCCTTAGACGGATGGGCAGACTGAAGTGGTTAATCGTTCCCTTGGTAATTTGCTCAGGTGTCTGATGGAAAAAAATCCAAAGGCATGGGACCAGAAGTTGTACCAAGCAGAGTTCGCGTTTAACCGATCTACTCACCGCAGCTCGGGATTTAGTCCATTCATGGGCAACTATGGATTCCAACCCGGAGCACCAATCGACCTTGCCCCGGTACCGAACCTGACTAAGATCCACAAGAAGGCTGTGGAGTTTGTTGAAGAATTGCAGAATGTTCATAAACAAGTGCAACAGAATTTGAGGGAAGCGAGGAGCAAGAACAAGAAGGCAGCAGACAAGCGTCGGTGCCTGATGGAGTTCAATGTAGGAGATTTCGTATGTGCTGTCTTAACCAAGAATAGGTACCCCATCCACGAATACAAAAAGCTGGCTGCTCGGAAGATTGCACCGTATGAGATTATTGAGAAAATCAATGCCAATGCTTACAGGTTGCGGCTACCCAGTCACCTTAACATTTCGAATGTCTTCAACATAAAACATCTCTGGCCATACCATGGTGACAGTTCCGAGGAAGAGAATGTACCAGATTCGAGGTCGAATCCTTGCCTACCTGGGGAGAATGATGCAGACAGACTGGCTGAGAACTATATGAGGGGAGTGGCATCGCGGACACGCAGTGCCGCACTGAAGAACCGGGGCAGAAACATTTCCCGAGCTGCTTGACTTCCTCCCGAGCTAAGAGGCTAGCAGTGTCCCGTTCCCGAGCTCCCACTCTTCTGGGCATCTCCACCTCTAGCAGCTCGGCAATGCATGATTTCTTATTTTATTCAATTATGTTTATTCCTTTTTGTGGGACCCCACATGTTTAGGGTTCCCTTTTTGTTTCCTCTTTTGGGCCTAATCTGTCAAAAGCCCAGTAATGGTACTTAGGGTTTTTGCTACTTGTGGTTTCTTACTGTTGCCCTATAAATAGAGAATAATGTTACTGTTTTGGACACTTTTGAATGAAATTAAACCCTGACAGCAGAATTGCTTGTTCAACCCCCATTCCCTTTCGGTATTCGCTTAAAGAATCAACGATCGTGATTGAAGCCGTTCCTCTGGGTATTCGTGCGCGAATCAACAGACCAACGAGCCTTGAATCTGGTATTGGCTTGCCAATCAACAGATCGAGAAGAGAATCAACGGAGGTATTTTGTGAGAATCAATCCGGTATTCTGTTTATCTTTTGTTTTTGTGTTTCCGCTGTGTAGTTCAAGGCTACAAGGAAAAGTAATTTATTTCTTCCCTGCATCATTCATTGACATTTATAGAGTCGTAGAGAGTACTTCATCGTACTTCTCTTAAGCACTCTCCAGAGCGATATTGTTTTTATTTATTGAGAGTGACTTATACAAGGGGTGTGTCTTTCACTATGGCACATCACTTAGTTTTCTATATTTTGCCATACACTGTATCACGAGCACATAACCTACCCTGTGAGATCATTGGACTAATATCCACTATGTAGTCTTTTAAGTGGGATGAGCATTTAGCTCTTAGGTAGAGTTCTTAGCGTGTATAGGCACTGAGCTTATCTTTGTTTTTTC
>NMUG010007484.1:0-12050 GCA_002855965.1 Monotropa hypopitys
TATTCATTCATGGAGGGAAATGGAAGAACAATTCCATGCACAGTTTTATAGACATCAACCTGAAATATCTGTGGCAGACCTAGAAAAGATAAAGCAAAGACAAAATGAGTCTATTGAAGACTATATGACCAGATTCAAAAAAGTCAGAAATCAATGTAATTTCTTGATTCCAGAATCTGAAATAGTAAAGTTTGCCCAGGATGGGCTTGACTTTAATTTCAAAAAACACTTTAATGGCACTGAATTTAGAGAATTGTTTGATATGACATCAAAGGCTATAGGATATGAAGCCATTTTGATGGAAGGAGAACAAAGAAAAACAAATCTATGGGCACATATTATCAGGATATATAAGAAAATGTAGAAATAGATGTTGCACAAGTAATTGGCAAAACACCACTGGTTTGTGATACTTTAACAAAGGCTGAAAAGTCTCAGAACATGCCATCCTCTTATCCAAACAAAAAAAACCAGTCTAACTATAGACAGTATTCTTTTGACCTGTCCAAAGCAGATCAATTATTTGATGAACTACTCAATCAAAAATTTTTAACGTTATCCCAAGGACATGGCATCCCTACAGAAAAAGATAGAAAAGGGAAAGAATATTACAAATGGCACAATTCTTTTAGACATAATACTAATAATTGTGTAACATTTCGAAATTGTGTGCAGGATCTGATCCAAAAAGGTCTGCTGCAATATGCAAAGGGAGATAAAGAGTTCATGGGAATAGACATTGATCCATTCCCAATGATAGATGTTAACATGGTAACAGCCAGACTAAACAAAGGAAAGTTAGCTTCTCAAATTGAAAGGCAAATACAAGAAGATAGTGAGCATATGGACACTGATGAAGATTCTCACACCAAAAGACAGTTTGAGAATTATTTTTGTCTAAGATGCGAAGAAGAAATCAAAACAGGAGAAGCAGTAATGGCTGGAAAAGAATATAATGGGACCTATGCCAAAGGTGCCATAATATTCAACACAATGGGGGGCAATGACTTACAAATATATGTAGGTCCAAAATTAATATTTGAAGGTAAAGATCCAGGTATCTTTATTCCATCCCAGTCGACAAAATGGTATGGAGAAGATGATGGTCCTTTCTTGTTCAAGGGACAGTCAGTAATACCTGCTTTACCAGGGAAACCAAGAATGGAAACTATGCCTCCTCTAAGGCATATGTATGAAAGAGAAAGAAACCACTATCATAGGTTTGGAAGACCAGGAAGAGGTGGTTCATTTATGAGAGGTGGTCACCAAGGGAGAATGGTGATACCACAAAATGTGAAGCATCAGATGTGGGAAGATGTAAAACATCCAAAGTTCTCAGTCAATGGGAAATTCATACCCATTACTAATACTCAGAAAAGAAAACTACAAAGAAAGTTTTCAGAAAGAGAGAAGAGAAATGATTATCCAAAGTTGGGATTGCCACAACAACAGATTTATTGGCCAAACCATAAGGCCAGCAAAATTTCAAGGCAATCAGTGCCTTTGGTCTGGAATAAACATCACAACAGATGAGAGAAGCCAAACAAGGATGTGAAACTGGGGGGCAACAGGACAAGCCAATATCTGACAGAAGGTTAACAAACTCAAATCAAGGGGTTATAGTTCAGCCTAGAGAAGTTCATGTCGATAGAGGAAAAGAAGAGAATATAAAGAATTCTGCAGTACCAACTCTGTCAATAAAAGAACAAAAGGCTGAATTAAAGAGAAGTCTCAGACAAAAGATTATTGAATTCAAACATGTGCACATGAAGATGAGGATGAAGATGATGAGCTCATGGTTTCTGATGATGACTCAGATCTCATCAAGGAAGATTTGAAAAAAGACAAAGAGGAAACAAATTCTCAAAAATCCATGGACATCGACCAAGCCTTAGAGGCCATCCAATTTGGGTCAATACCTCCAGGTAAGTTTTCTTGTAATATGATTTTGGTGTTACCCAAAACTTTTCAAGCAAAACCAAACCAGTCCCTAAGCTTGGAAGGGGATGTTAGAGATGAAACTGAAGCAATAACAAAAAATGCTAATAAGTGTCCAGAAAAGGATTCATCAAAAATATTAATTGAAATAGAAAAAGACTCACAAGGAGAAGTATCTGGGAAATAGACATAAAGCCAAGCCTGCAGATCCCAAAACGGACCACCACAACTACAAGTTATTCTAGCCTGGACATAAGAAAAAAGTCCTTTATAAAGGATACCTAGCAAGTAAGGTGCCAAAGCAAGCCTGGCACCTTGTGCTAAACAAATAGCTAGCTTAAGATACTCCTTGGTGATTTTCAAACCAGCCACATAAAAAAGATGTTTGTTAATCCAATATAAGTAGAAAGCTATTTTTTCATCAAAAGAAGGAGGATTTGATTCTTGTTTATAAGTGGCTAAAAATTGGAATAACTCCATTGCATTTCAGAAGAAGATTCAAAAATTGAAACACAAGGTTGAGGTTCAAGGAGAGCATTTACCTCCAAACCAGTACAAGAGAGGCCTGTAAGGAGTACTATGTCAAAAATAGTAGGGGACATAGGCCCAAATTTAAAAACAAAGGTATTAGAGGCCACAAACCAAAAGCATGCCACTGCCGAGATGAGATTGAGATTGAAAACATAATTTTGAGTAGAAAAATCAATCATCCCAGAAACACACATATCTATCCATTCGTCTCTATAAAAAGAAGACATCCTTTCAACCCAGTTAACCCAAGACAAAGCAATACTAGGCCATGACTTAATAGTTGACCTAGTTTCCCACCCAGTCCTTTGAAGCCCTGGAAGGGACATAAGTAAGGGTTCTTCATAACTGAACGGGTAATACGAAGGA
Organism: Monotropa hypopitys; assembly: GCA_002855965.1. Taxonomy (NCBI): domain Eukaryota; kingdom Viridiplantae; phylum Streptophyta; class Magnoliopsida; order Ericales; family Ericaceae; genus Monotropa; species Monotropa hypopitys. The sequence goes on from NMUG010007484.1 coordinate 2,836, forward strand.
AGCTCCTCTGGAGGAGTAGTGTAAATAGGACCAAGAACATAGCATGAATCACAACTAGTAGCGGGAAAGAAGAAACCACCTTCTTTTGGGGCTTCTCTCAAACACTGAGGAAAACGAAGACTAGGGGTAGGTTCCTTTTGAGTTCCTTTGGATAACTTTCGCCTTGGAGCCATTGTTGAAGAAAGGATGTGAAGAATCGCCAATTGAGAGAAGATCGAGAGGCAGTATAAAGTTATTATTTGATTAAATTCATTTAATCAAATAAGGGGGGCATTGTTTAGACCAACTCCCACATTTTGGTAAAAATTCTTGTCCTAAATAAAAGGAACAATCAGGTATAAAATTAAAAAGAGTGTTTTTAGTGCTATTAATAATTTGTTATCCTAAATAAAAAGGCTAATAGATATTAATAATCAAATTCAAAATTAATAGAAGTATTTCCTATTATTTGGTCTTAAAACATATAAACCAAATCCAGGGATCTCACAAAATCACGGAAATTAGTTATCCTAAAGAAAAGGACAACAGATCACGTGTTCTATTTTATCCTAAGTAAAAGGATAATAATTTTTTATGTCTTGATTAAAAGACTAATAGTTTAGATAATACTAAACAAGAAGTTCTAGAAGGAAAAAACTGTAAAGAACGGTTAAGAACAGGTGTTAGAAAGACAACAGGGCAGTTACACATCCTACTCGATTGTGAAGAAATCAAGGAGGGAAAGATTGCCAAATTCAAAATGTTCCCAGGCTATATAAAGAAGAGACCATAGGACAAGGAGGACACGCGAAAAACCAACAACTCATCAGTTATATTTCTTTTTCTTAGCAGATTTTTATTTCATCTTAGGAATAGTTGTAAACGTATGTCGACAAGACTCATGCTCTGTCGATTTGTACTATCTTTTGAAGATTATAGAAGAACTTCTTTTGTTAATCTTCAATTCACTCCATTTACTTGGTTTTCATTGGTTTCATTGCTTCCAAATAAGTCCTGAAACAAGGCGTGAACCAGTCATCCACCATATCCAAAACAGTTACATTTCCAGCAATTTCTTATTCCTGTCGATTGAGACATAAAAGGAATAATAATCACAGATTTTTGGCAAACAGTACCCTAACAGTAGGGGGCTAGAGGATGATGGAGTATCGTGCGAAGGTGTCTCAACTAGAGGTGCCTCATTAGCAATAGTTAGTGGTCTAGAGGATGGGCCAGTAGCTAGAACAACAGGCATCGAGGCATGTGCTACTGATCATTTGAATCGAGCAGTAAACTGTGACTCACTCTTAATAGCTGTACCGTAAGCTATAGATCCCAAGGGTATATGTGTCCACATTTATCGAGCGTTAGGATTTTCTCCAACCTCAATACACAGTGTCATAATCATGAAGGCAAAAGGTATGCTGGAAGTGGTGCCTGGCTGTAGATGGAATCTAGCAATAAACTGCCATATCAAGAACCCAATGTCAATCACCTGCCCCCTATACATCTCATACACCAAATAAACTACCTCCTCTCTAAGTGTCTTCTCGCTCCCTTGGGCATATATTGTAGTGGAAATTTTTGTTCAACAGAACAAAATGAATAGAGAGCATACCCTGGGTGTAATGGCCCTTGGCCTTGTAAGATGCGCCATCATCGCAGATCCGTCTTGCCAACTCCAACCCCACAGGTGACATGTATCCCTCTCTATGGTAAGTAATCTCATGCGACACAGACAGAGTACATCCTAAAAATGTGTGACAATCTCCGGGGTCACTGTAACAACTTTCCCCCTCACATTTTCTCTCATAGCCTGGCCACTCTCTAATTCTTTAGCAGTGGAATAGAACTCCCAAACAAACTGTGGAATGTACTCCTTCACTTCCTCAAACCACCTAGTGATTCCCATATTACTCAAACAACGAAATACTCGATGCAACACCGAATCTACATCTCTATATATAATAGGGGTCACCTCATGTAGGACATCAACTTTCCTCTCACAAAAAATGTTCTGGGATGCCCACACTTCTTCCCAAGGTTTTAGGCTACTTTTTCCATTTGTGGGATGGGGTAGAGGAAGAAGGGGCATGTGCAAGATCCGAGTTAGCTTATGAAGGCTTATGATCTGCTAGAATATTTTCTGGCTGAGGAATGGGTGCAGGAATGTCAGGTTGTTCAGCTTCTTCAACATTTTCTATTCTTAGCAAAATTTCCCCCGCGACTTGAATTTGTCTGGATGCCTCAACACTGGACTGTTGCATGACTAAAGAACCCCCAACTCTTTTCTAGGCATATGTTTCAAATCGACCTATCACAATCCTCAGAATTTAATAATTGCCTGAAAATAAAATTTGATTAGTGGCCCAGGATACTGATATCTGGGTTACTCTGGATATCAGTATCTAATGCTTTGTGGACAAATCTCAGGTATCCGTTTGTTGTACCAAAATCACTCCAACTCTAAACCAACCTTATACCTCCCAAATTTCAGTCAACACACAACAACAAACCTCCCATAACCACCTTATACCTCCTGTAACTTTTGATCAATGAACAAAGATTTTCCTAAAAAATTTGAAAATACATCAAAATTCTCCAAACATTCTCAGGATTTCTAAAATCAAATTGAAGTTACTTACCCAGTCCTCTCAATATCGATTCCTTGCCCAAGGATGACAAATCTCTAATTTTTTCAAACTAGGATTTGATTTTCCTTTGATTTCTTCAGATTTCCTTGCACGAGATCAACCGGGGATGATCTGATGAGAGTATGGGCTAGGGGAAGGGCTTTGGTTCAAAGATTGAAGCAAGAAATAGATGGATCTGGGGAAGAGATATCGATTTCAGCAATAGGGTTTCCCAATCGCCCTTAGGGTTTCTGTTGGGGTTTCAGGGGTGTTTTCTGCGGTCGACTGGGGTTTTTGACCATTATATATATTTTAAAAAATTTGTCCCAACTATCAATATCCGTGTTTATGCAAGTATCAATATCATGATGAATTATTTTGTCCCTTTTCTTGCTTCTTCCTCTCCAAAAATCTCTAAACATCCCAAAAATTGCATTATACAAGTGCAACCTACTCCGAGAGTGAGTTCGATCATTTTCTATAAGAGTACAAGGGATGATGACTCCCCAACAAGAGTTTACTAGGCTAAAAAGAAATAAATAGGGAATTAAACAAAAATTGATGTTCTTTTATGGTGCAATGAAGTGTGCAAGGGTGTTCTATAAATAAAAACAAAAATTTTGGTGGGTATATCAATGAAAGAATGCCTTTAATCATTTTTATCAAGATCCCCGGTTCTATGAGAAACAAATTCAACCATAAAAATATGCATGTTACAAGATAAGAGAGTTTACCCACAACAGAAAATTGGTTCTAAGAAAAATTACATAGGTGTTGAATTTCCACTTCATTTTGTCAATGTGAACATAGAAATTTCTATTAGTAATTAGGGATTCATCCTGCATTCACTCACCCAAGATTTAAAATACAAGCAAGAAAATTTTAAAACAAAAGGAAGAAAAATCCTAAACTAACTCCCAGTCCTTCATGCGGACGGTACGATGTATATTTTCTCCCCATGTCACTCACTTAACAATGCATTAGAGAAGGAGTCTTCCGATATTTCTGTGTAGGTTAATATTCGGTAGGTTAATTTCCCTCAGGATACTCTTTGTGGCTTAACCATTATTGGGAAATGTTTCTAATCACTTTTCACAACTATCCGTACTTTACCGAGACAATCCCAAATAATGCATCACTAAGTCTAGCTATATGGGTGGCCATACTCGATCGTTATTAGCCGTTCGTGCATGAAAGACCCTAGAGGTATCGAAAACTCTATGGATTTAATGTCTCCTAGATCCTAACATGCTATTTGTTTTTTAAAATTTAACAAGAAAACAAAATTTTAAAGCAATAGAGGAAAAGAAGATATGATGCAAAATGATGCAAAGAAAGATTAAAAATATCTAAAGTGAAACCCACACCCCAACTTAAATAATGCATTGTCCCCAATGCATAAAATGGGAATTGTAATATAAGCTGAAAGAATGAGAAAATTAAACCTGGCCAATCCGACAATCCTTTGCAATGTGCAATCATAACCTGTAGACACTACCACACAAAACTAGAATAACAAGGTTAGCTCAAAATAAAGATAACTATAATACACGTAAAAAATAAAGATGGTACAAAACGTATACAACAACAACACACACAATCATATGAGTCAATGTTCCTCCGGTTCCACATATACCAGTTCATTCAACTCATCAATCACTTCCTCTCTAGAAAAAGGCTCAAGAAAAGGCTTCAACCACTGCCCATTCACTTTATTGAAATATCTGGATGATGGATCCTCAATTTCCACCACCCTATATGGAAATACTTTTGTCACAATGTAAGGGCCAACCCACCTTGATTGAAGCTTCCCAGAAAGAAGGTGAAGCCTTGAATTGTATAAAAGCACTTTTTGACCTGGCTCAAATGTTTTTCTCAAAATATTTTTATTATGAAACGCCTTCACTTTTCTTTATAAATCTGAGAATTTTCATAAGCATCAAGTCTCATTTCTTCAAGCTCATTCAAATCAAGTTTTTGGTTAGAGACGACAGCGGGCAAATTAAAATTCAAGTTTTTCAAGGCCTAATAATCCCTATGCTCCATCTCGACGGGTAAATGACACGCCTTACCATAAACTATCCTATAAGGGGATATTCCTACAATCGTTTTATACGTCGTGTGATATGCCCATAATACATCGGTAAGATGGTTAGACCAATTCTTTCAGTTGCGATTCACCATGTTTTCCAAAATGTTTTTACCTTTCTATTAGCTAATTTGGCTTGACCATTCGTTTGAGGGTGATATCTGGTAGACACTTTGTAAGTAATGTTGTATTTGGCCATTAAAGCACCAAATAGCCTGTTGAAAAATGAGTGCCTTGATCACTTATAATGGCCCGAGGCATCCAAAATTGAGATATGATATGCTCTTTCATAACTCGAGCACAACCCTATAGTCATTGGTACGAGTAAGGATAGCCTCCACCCATTTAGATACATAGTCTACTGCAAGAAGGATGTAAAGGTAACCAAAACAGGGGGGAAAGGGACCCATGAGATCTATATCCCAACAATCAAAGATTTCTATCACTAAAATGGGGTTTAAAGGCATAATATTATGACGTGTCACTCCTACCAACTCTTGGAACTGCTCACACCATTTACAAAACTCGAAAGAATCTTTAAAAATGGAAGGCTAATAAAATCCATACTGCAAAATTTTTGCAGCAATTTTCTTTGTAGAAAAATGGCCTCCACATGCTACCTCGTAGTATAAATAAATGATGCTATGAGTTTCTTCGTTAGGCACACATCTCCTCATTAGTTGGTCCAAACAATATTTCAAAGATAGTGGCGATCATAAAAACATTTCTTGATTTCCCCCAAAACGTTTTGCTTCTCTTGCGGACTCCATTTTCTAGGAACTTTCCCCGTGACTAAGTAATTAACTATATCGGCATACCACAGACAAGTGGCCAAAGAATATAAGTGCTCATTTGGAAAGGGGTCAGAAATGGGGATGGTCTTACTGGTATCATGATAAGTTAGCCGAGAAAGATGGTCGGCCACCACATTTTCTACTCCCTTTTGTCTTTTATGATTATATCGAATTCTTGGATTAAAAGAACCCACTTAATGAGTCAGGGCTTAGCATCTTGATTTGTGAGTAGGTATTTCAATGCCACATGGTCCATAAAGACTACAATAGGTTAACCAATGAGGTAGGACCTGAATTTGTCTAAGGCAAAAACTACAGCTAGCAACTCTTTTTCAGTTGTGGTGTAGTTTTTTTATATTTCGTTGAGAGTTTTACTAGCATAGTAAATAGCACAGGGATTGTTTTTCTTTTCGTTGTCCCCAAACCACCTATATAGCATAATCGCTCACGTCATACATCAATTCTAAAGGTAAGTTCCAATCTGAAGATTGCATGATAGGTGGGGAAGTCAACATCCTCATAAGAGTATAGAATGTTTCCTCACACTTTGAGGTTCACTCAAATGGAACATCCTTTGCTAAAAGATTTCACAAAGGGCACGAAATCACACTATAATCCCTTATGAATCTACGGTAAAATCCCACATGACCGAGGAAGGATATTACATCTTTCACACATTTGGGAGTCAGTAGATTAGATATAAGACCAATTTTTGCTTGATCTACCTCGATTCTCTTGGTCGATACAATGTTGCCCAACATAATTCCTGAAGTTACCATGAAATGGCACTTCTCCTAATTTAAAACCCATCTCTTTCTCTCACACCTCACCAACACATTTTCTAAGTAGTCCAAACAATCATCAAATGTATTTCCAAACACCGAAAAATCATTCATAAACACCTCGACAATCTTTTCTACCATGTCAGTGAATATGCCCATCATGCAACATTGGAAGGTTCTAGGAGCATTATATAGACCAAATGGCATCTCCCGATAAGAAAATGTGCCAAATGGACAAGTAAATATGATCTTGTTGATAGAAGCTATCCCCATGTCGTTGCCAACTGCTTAAAACGGGAACGCTTGCTAGACATTAATAATTTATAAATAGGGAAATACACACTCTACCTAGTAAAGTGGCAAGTCCGAGGTCGAGCCAAAGGGAATTGATAGAGTTAAAGTAATTTGCTTTGTAAAGAGGGGTTGGTTTGCAAATGAAGCGGTAGGACACTAGCATTTGATTTTGTTTTGATTTAAACCTAAGGAACTAAAACATAAGACAAGAAAAGAAAACTAAGTTAAATAAACGGAATGCCTACGGGGGTTCTAATACCTAACCTAGGTCATGCCTGACTTCTCCAATATCCTATGACAATACAAAGGAGAGATCATGGCCTAGGACCTCTCACGGAATGTTTGGATATCAAGCACATGTCATGGGCTGAGAGATGGTACATGAACTAGAATTCGGTTCTCTAGGCGAACTTACACCTCGAGTGATATAGCTTAAAACATGGAGTGTACATGGCACAAACCGTTATGGAGGTTAACAACCCTTGGTTGGACCCAAAGTGAGATCCACATGCTCCTAAACCCTATGATACATCAAGACTACAATTCATCTAATGATTAAGTGGTTTCTAGAGGAATTTGTTCACTTAGACATTTTGTCGAACACCTAGCGGGACATCACTATAAGCATGGACTGTGCCATTATTCATGTCGATGACCCATCAAATAGATTAACAACACTAAGTCTAGACCATAGGTATGAACTCAATACAGCTACAACCGCAATAATTCAAGCTCAAACTTGGAGTAATCAAATACAACCAAAGGATTGGGTTGCTAGTCACCCCATGGCCAAACCTTACAGATTAGCCCTCTATTACTCCTAATACAAGCATATAAATGCTAAAACACAAAGAAATCTAGGATTAAGAAATGAAATACGAAATTGATAAAATATAACACACAAAATAAATTACATAAATAGAGAGAAGGAGAAAAGCCTTACATGGTAATGAAAATGATTTCATCCGAAACTCCATGGAAATGCAAGAAAAAAAGAGAGAAGAAAGAGAGAGGTAGAGAGAGAATCTCTCCCCTCCTCAAACCCTAAAATCTATACAAAAGATATGTATCCCAAATTATACATGGGTATATATACTCCCAATCCAATATAGTTACAAAAATGTCATTAATGAGGTTTGAAAACTGCAGAAATACAAAGAGGGACCGATCCCCATACACGTCGGAGAATGGTACCCGGTGCCCATATTTCTCCTTCTGCCTTGATTCCTTCTTGCTCTACCAGAAGTTTGGGTCTCCTTTACTAGAAATTGCAGTAGCGAATTCCCCTTCTGTTTCTTGTTCTACCGGAAGAGGAATCTTCCTTTACCGAAAATTGGGAAAGAGACTGGCCCCCGTACACCTGGGAGACCAGTACCCGGACCAAAGTTTCCCTTATGTTCCTCAATTTCCAAAAGACTGGGCTTGGGCTTGGGTCTTGTTCTTCTGGAAAATTGTGCCCATTTTCCGATAATTGGCACTTAGGTGCCTCTTTCTTGCTCTAGCCTTCACTTCATGGCTCAGGTTGGTATCAAGGGTGTCACGCCCCAAAAATTTTCTGTCCCCTTCTTTTCCCCCACGGAGAGGCACGTCTCGGGATGCACTCTTTCTTTTCTTGACTTTTGTGCGATGTGTTTAGAAAAATGAAAATTGATGGTTAGACTTTGTCAAAATTTGAAATGTTTAGACTTAACAACGGTTTTACAATTGTCAAAATAATATGCATCCTATTATTAATCTATTTTTAGAGTCGTCACTCGGCATAGATTTATGGTGTGCCAAGTAACTGATTTTTGTTAAAAAGGTGTCTGCCTAACCAGAGTTTGCATTTGGAGATTTAGTTACGAATGAGGAAGGTGTTAGGCACCCCACTTGCCCTTGCGGTACTTTATTTATAAAAATAAACTTTATTCAACTTAAATTAATAATTTCTCGATCAAGAAAAAATAATGTATAAAACGGATGCTTTAAATGAATTAAATGTGAGGTTTTTGAATTTCTTTTGTATTTTTCGAATGGACGGAATTTTGACTCTGTCTTATAATTTATGAAAATGGAAGTTTTAGGAAAGAATTGAATTTGATATTTTTGGTTGTTTTATCGTTTTTAAGTCGGACAAAGCTTCGAATGTTTTTTTGGAAATGTTCAATGGGAATTCTAAAAGAATAATAAGCAATCCAGCATAAACCGGTTCACAAATTCTTCTTTTGATCCAAATCGATCAGCTACTTGATTTTGCCGAGCAATTCGAATTGATGAATTTTTTAGCATGAATTCGGCTTATTGAAAAATGAATTTATTGTTTTAAAGATATTTTTGGTTTTGAAATTACAAAAGAGCAATAAGTGACCCGATGTGATCTGATTCATAAGGCATTCTTTTGATCCAAATTGATCGGCTACTAGATTTCACCGAACAACTTGAATCGAGGAATTTGGTTTTGTTTTGAAAGTGCTTTTGAGAGAAAGAGGGGAATGCTGAAAACAGGGAAGGACTTATATATTATGTAGTATATATACATGATATATAGGTATATGTATGTATATGCAAGTGTATAAGATATCATATATATAAATAGAGCTGGTATATCCGAGCTTGACGACAATACATATTATTAACATATCGGCAAGGCCGGGCTATTGAAATG
>NMUG010007485.1:0-12050 GCA_002855965.1 Monotropa hypopitys
TATTAGAATTAATTTTTTCAACAATCTCATAAGGTCCAACCTTTCTAGATGCAAGTTTGATGTACTCGTGCACTGGAAAGCGGTCTTTGGTTAGCACAATCCACACATAATCTCCCACATTGAGCTCCAACAAACGCCTCTTCTTGTCAGCCGCTTCTTTATACTTGGCTGACGACTCCCGCAAATTCTGTTGTACCCGCTCATGTATCTCCTGCAAGTCAGTAATAAAATCACCAGCCTTTTTATGCACCTTTGTCAAATCACCCACAGGTGCTAGGTCAATGGGAGCTCTGGGTTGGAATGCATAGTTGGCATAGAAGGGGCTGAAACCAGAACTGTGATTCTCAAATCGATTGAAAGAAAACTCAGCCTGGTATAATTTTTTGACCCATGACTTTTGGTTTTCTCCAACTAGGCATCGCAGCAAGTTACCCAACGATCCATTCACCACTTCGGTTTGGCCATCCGTTTGAGGATGGTAGGCACTGCTAAAGTCCAGCTTGGTGTTGGTCAACCTCCACAAGTATCTCCAAAAATGGCTGAGGAACTTGGAGTCTCGGTCAGACACGATGGATGTGGGTAGCCCATGAAGGCGATATACTTCCCGAAAGTATAACTGAGCAATATTGACAGCATCGTTCGTCTCCTTGGACCCAATGAAGTGCACCATCTTTGTCAACCTGTCCACCACAACAAAAATTAAGTCACTACCACGCTGTGTCCGTGGCAGTCCTAGAATGAAATCCATGCTCACGCTCGACCATGGCCTATCTGGTATGGGCAATGGCATGTACAACCCTGTATTTGTTGTTGTTCCTTTAGAAACCTGGCATATCTTGCAACCCTCAACGAACTTGGCGGACTCACGCCGCATGAAAGGCCAATAGTAAGTGTTGACTAACAGCTGGTAAGTCTTGTCTCTCCCCATATGCCCCTCATCATGCAGCTCCTTGATAATTTTTAGACGCAGACTGCAAGATGGAATACACAACTGGTTTCCCTTGAACAAGAAACCGCCCTGGAACACGTAATCTGTCCGCTTTCCTTGTTGAACTTCCTCAATGATGGGACCAAAAATAGGGTCGGTCTGTACCTTTGCCCGCAATGTAGTGAGACAGTAAGTACGATGGCTTAGAGCGTCAGCCACCCTATTCTGGACTCCAGACTTGTGTTTGATGGAAAAAGTGAACTGTTGTAAATATGCAGCCCATCTCGCATGCCTTGCTGAAAGCTTGTCTTGACTGTTGATATGCTTCAAGGCATCGTGTCGTCAAAAAACAAAACAAAATCACTTTGAGATAAGTAAGAGTACCAGTGTCTGAGCACTTGAATAATGGCGTAGAACTCCACATCATAAGTGCTGTAATTTGCCTTAGCTCCGTGCAACTTCTCACTGAAATAAGCAATAGGACGCCCTTCTTGGCTAAGGACAACCCTCACACCAACCTTTGATGCATCACAATGCAACTCAAACGGTTTCGAGAAATCGGGTAAAGATAGAACAGGAGCGGTTGTCAGTTTTTGCTTAATCTCCTCAAATGCCTTAGTTGCCTCTTCCGACCAACTAAACTGTTCCGCTCGCATACAATCTTGACAGGAGCCATAACGCTACTGAAATTTGGGATAATCGCCGATAGAATGATGCTAGACCATGTAAACTGCGAACATCATGAATGTTCCTCGGGGTTGGCCAGGTGCGAATAGCCTCCACTTTAGACTCGTCTACGGAGATTCCCTTACTAGACACCACATACCCAAGAAATAGCACACTATCCGTCATGAATGAACACTTTGTCCGCGCAGCAAAGAATTTGGCCTCTTGCAACAAGCACAAAACCTGTTGAAGATGCTGCAAATGTGTAGAACGATCTGGGCTATAAATTAGGATGTCATCAAAATATACCACCACGAATTTCCCAATAAAAGACCGAAAGAGTTGATTCATGACCCGCATGAACGTGCTTGGGAGCATTGGATAACCCAAATGGCATGACCAGCCACTCGTACAGACCCTCACGTATCTTGAATGCAGTTTTCCACTCATCACCTTCTCTAATGCGGATTTGATGATACCCACTCTTCAAATCCAGCTTTGTAAATATTGTCGCTCCACTCAGCTGGTCCAAAAGATCATCCAGTCGCGGGATTGGAAATCGGTACCGAACAGTAATTTTGTTGATGGCTCGACTATCCACGCACATACGCCATGACCTATCTTTTTTGGGGGTCAACAACGCAGGAACGGCGCAAGGACTAAGGCTCTCCCGGATGTGCCCCTTGGCAAGTAATTCTTCCACCCGGTGTCGCAACTCCTCATGCTCCTTAGGACTCATGCGGTAGTGTGGGCGATTGGCAAAGAGGACTCTGGAACCAAGTCAATCTGATGCTGAATGTCACGCAATGGCGACAAGTCATTGGGTAACTCCTCGGGGAAAACACTTGCAAATTCATCAATCAGTTCCTGAACACCGTCTGGAACTTCTCCACTTTGCTCTTGCTCTTTGACCACCAACAAATATACAATCCCAGTATCAACCATCTCATCCATGAAGCGCTGCATGGTTAATAAGTTGGGGCTCTTCTCAACTGACATCTTTGGCCCCTCCTCTTTACTCGGGCACAAAACCACCTTCACATTGTTAAACACGAAGCTGTATGTGTTCTTCTGGCCATCATGTTGGACATCACTATTATATTGCCAAAGTCTCCCAACAGGATATGGCATGCATCCATCTCAACATCGCACCACAATTTGTCCCTATAGTTTGAACCGATAGATAGCGAAACTAAACAGCATTGGGAAACTATTACCTTTTTCCCCTCCTGCAGCCAAGTCAATTTGTAGGGGGTTGGGTGCTTCTCTTTAGCCAACCCCAACTTCCTGACTGCCTCCTCAGATATGACATTCTCGCAGCTCCCCGAATCAATCACGAACCTGCACACTTTCCCACCAACAGTACATTTCGACTGGAAGATGTTGTTCGTGAGCCACCCGTCACCACTAGAGTCTCGTGGAGTTAGGTAAGCCCTACAAACCACCAGCAATGGTCCGTCATCACCGGTCACGTGCTCTTCCTCCAAAATATCCTCATCCAACTACTCTTCCACAACATCTTCTAGGGGTTCCTTCAATTCAACTCTCACCACACTATCATTGTCAATGAACAACCCCTTTCGAATTGCAGGCTTTGTGCAATCGGCGAACCTATGACCAGGCTCTCCGCATTTGAAACAGCGACCTGCACCTCCAGCCAAGGGCCTAATGGGATTTAGAATTAGGGCCCTAGCAGGCACAACCCCAACAGCACCTGTTCCACGAACGTTCTCCTGTGGGGCAACACCCCGATTGTTAGAAGTAGTCCAGGTTTGCCTACTCAAGCATCGCTTAATCTGTCTTTCAAGTTGCAGTGCTTTCTGGTGAGCATCAGAGATAGTGTATACATCAAACATATTCAATGTGTCTTGGTATTGGATCTGCAATCCTCCAATGTACCTCGACACGAGGTGGTCGTCCGTCTCGCCTAAATCGTTGCGCGCCATCAACTGATAGAACTCAGTGGTATAGTCATCCACCGATTTTGCACCCTGGCGTAAGTTTTGGAACCTCTGGTACATCATACGCGAGTAGTTATGGGGTAAGAAGGCCTCACGTAGGTGTTTCTTCAGTTTTTCCCACGAATCAATCTTCCGCTTCCCCGTGCGAGCACGGTTCAACTTCAATTGCTGCCACCAAGCCGAAACCCTGCCACGAAAACGAGTTGCAACCAGGGGTACTCGTTTACTGGCCGGGACCTCCTTGAACTCCAGAACCTCCTCGACGGCAAAGAGCCAGTCAAGAAACTCCTCTGCCCTCATCCCGCCTTGGAACTCTGGGATGTCGATTCTCAGACATGTCTCCCACCAGTTAATAATGACGAAAGGCTCTCGTTCCTCCCTCCTGTAAGGCTGTCGAGGTTGCCTCTCCTGCCTCCGTGGTGGTTGTCTCTCGGCAAAGGGGTTCACTTCCTCTTCATCCTCCTCTTCGCTACCAACATCCTTAGAGTCGTCTTCATCCACAGCACGCGGATTAGGGTTTCTTCGTTGCGGTGCCTGTGGTTGTTGTTGCGGCGGCGGCTGATGTTGTAGTTGAATCTGGATCACAGCAACACTGGCGGTCAGAGCTTCCACCACCTGCTGCAGTCGATTTAGTCGGTCGTCTTCTCTCACCTCCTGGTTCGGGCGGCGTCTGGGCGACATCGTCTCTCAAGGATTGGAACTGAGCTCTGATACCAACTGATGCAGTCGTCAATGGAGAATGGCGATTGCAAAAGAATAGGGTGAATACAAGGCTGTATTCCTTCTACGAACTTGTTGATTCAAGAAAATACCAAGTCAATAGGCATCAATCGGACGTTGATTCAAGGTGAATACCGGATGATTGGGAGCAAAGTGCAGAAATCGCACTCTAGGGTTTTCATTTAAAATCAAAGCTGCCGATTACAATAAGAACAAGAGTTTAAATAGGTTACGATAAAACCCTAGGCCCGGTACAAACCGGGTACCAACTCGGGCTAAAAGAAAAGAAAACAAAACAGTCCAAAATAAAAGCCCAGCACAGAAAATGGACCCAAAGCTATTGTCAGGAACGTTTTCTGACCATTTCCCAACTCGAATACGGCAAAGCTATATTCCAGTGTGTGCGTCTTCTCGATACCGTTCCAACGACATATTATGGGTTTCAATCGGAGTTACACGGGTAAAGTTACGGCCGTTTTACCAACGACCCGTGCATAGCGACGTCCACGGGTCTCTAAATAAGCATCAGCAATGCTATCCGCATCACATTCCCTACGCTTGGAGATAGTTACTTTAATACAAAGTAAGCACGCAAGCATTTATGGCGCCGTTGCCGGGGAGGCGACAAATAGTGATCCATTCCATTTATTTTCAATTTTTGCGTCAACTATTGAGGAAGTCACCCACTAGTCCAAGTTTTCGCTAAGTCTCTGGATCATCGATTTTGGACCCGCGACTTGTCGCGGAGATTAGTGAGTGCCTCATTTGTTGACGTACCCTTGGAAGACTTTAATCTTTGTCAAGAGAATAATTGTTTGATGGAAGACCAGTTTAATGTAGAACCAATTGTTGCACCAGCGAGAACCATGAGGGATTATATGAATCCCGAACACATCACTCTTCAGTCGGCCATTGTTTTACCTGAGCGCACACATGCTAATGCCTTTACCATGAAGGTCAGTCACTATACCCTTATGACTCCATTTTATGGACGTGAATGCGACAATCCTCTGCAACATGTGAGGGACTTCGAGTACCTTGTGGACTCTATGGCCACACCTCAACAATTGGACATGACTAGCTTAACTTTATTTCCTTCTTCTTTGAAAGATAAGATGAATGTATGGTTACAATCGTTGGAGCCACAAAGTCTCACCACATGACAAGGAGTGCTTGACGCATTTTATGCTAAATACTTCCCTTCTTCGAAAAGAAATTTCCTAATTGCTCAAATTCAAAGTTTTAGACAAAAAGATGGGGATTCTCTTTATCAAAGTTGGGAGCGTTTCAAGGATTTACTCATAACCGTTCCACATCATGGCTTTAACAAATATCAATTGGTCATATATTTTTACAACGGTTGTTCTATGAATATCCGGAAAATTATTGACATGATGTGCAACGGTAAGTTGGAAGATAAAACTTTAGATGAGGCTTGGGAACAACTAGGCCACATGGCAGAGCAAGACCATGCATGGAACAACTTGGACCCCGGAGAGAGAGACATGATGAACCAAGGTCCAAGTGGTTCCGGAAAATTAACTTTGAGTGAGCCAGTCAGTCCTCATCAAAAGGTTGATGAGCTCACTCGTCAATTAGAAACTTTGCAATTGAAACAGATACAGGCTCAAGCGAATGTTGTGAGGACGGAAGAGGTTTGTCACATTTGTGATTATCCGGGCCATAATTCTTCAGAATGCCCAACTCTTCCAGCTCTCAAGGAGCTCTACCACAGTGCCCACCAAAGTGCGGATGTGAATGCGGTGAACAAGCGGTATGATACATTTTCAAATACATATAATCCCACATGGTCCAAACATCCGGCCTTTGGGTGGAGGGATCAACAAAACGCAGGACCACCTCAAGGTCCTCCTTTTCAACAATCATTCAGGCCAACACAAAATCAACAACTACCGAGATTTTCTCAAGAACTACTGGGTTTTGCACCGCAAGGTAATCAAGGTGTGAATTATCCCCCTGCTCCTAGATATAATGTCGAGGATACCCTCGCTCAATTTGCTCAACAAATGGGGGATCTTCAAAAACAAGTGTCGAATTTAACTGCCGCTTTGGCCATTCAAGAGAAGGGAAAGCTTCCTTCGCAACCCCAACTCCACCCCCGAGGCCAAAAGTTTGTTGGAAATTCATCTAATCCGAATTCGAATATGGAGCATGCCAAATCAATCACAACTTTGAGAAACGGAAAAGATGTTGATATTACGATTCATCCCAGAGTTGTGAATTCTCCTCCCATACAAGAGGATGTGCAAGTTCCAAATTCGAATTTGAGACATGTGGAGTGTTGAATAATAGTGTAATGTGTATCAATTAATATTGTAATGTGTATCAATTAGGAAGATTGTAATTAAGGTATATATCAATTAGCCAAAATAGGTAGGTAGGATAATTAGATTTGATTTGATTTGATTTTGCTTTCCTTATTTTCGGTTGTATCCAGTCTATAAATATCATTCAATTATTTCAACATGGAGGAAGAAAAAGACATGATAAAGGTCCAGAAAAAGAATCACAAGTATTGCCGAACACAGAATCTATTTTGGCACATGCACCCGCCACTTTTCCCCAAAAGTTAAGGGTGCCGCCCAAGTCTAATGATGTTTCGAAGATTTATGATGTATTTAGACAGGTGCAAGTGAATATTCCACTGTTGGAGGCAATTAAAACAATCCCATCTTACACAAAATTTTTGAAGGATTTGTGTACTGTCAAAAGGAAGCACATAAAAAAGAATGCCTTCTTTACAGAACAAGTCAGTGTCATCATCTAGTCCAACACTGCACCAAAGTATAAGGATCCTAGATGCCCGACGATCGCCATCAACATCGGGTCTCACCGAATTGATAAAGCATTGTTGGATTTGGGAGCAAGCGTCAATTTGCTCCCTTATTCAGTATATGAACAACTGGGCCTGGGAGATCTCAAAGAGACGAGAATCACATTGCAATTGGCAGATCGAAGCATCTGAATGCCTCGAGGGATCATTGAAGATGTATTGGTACAGATCGAGAATTTTGTATATCCAGTGGACTTTGTGGTGCTGGACACCTGTTCGGTGACTTCTAGTCAATCTCATATTCCAGTCATCCTTGGAAGACCATTCTTGACCACGGCCCATGCTATCATTGATTGCCAGAATGGGCTATTGGAGATGTCATTTGGAAGCATGAAGATGAAAGTAAATGTGTTCAATATCGGAAGTCAGATGGGAGATGACGAAGATGTGTTTGAAGTCAATTTCATTGATGAGTTGGTTGAAGAACACTTGGATTTGTTTATTGAGCGTGATTTTCTGGAGGCTCATTTGGACTTCTATTCACAGGCGATCTTGGAGTCAGAGAATTTAGAGCAACTTTGTTCTGTTTTGGAAGGGGAAGAAGAATTTTTTGGGGCCGAATCTTGGCCTTCTCGTTTTGAGAAACTGCCAAAGGAGAAAAAACATATACTGCCATCATGTGAAGCTCCACCAAAACCAGATTTGAAGCCACTTCTCGAGTCGCTTAAGTATGCCTTTCTTGGGGGAGATGAGACATATCCTGTGGTGATCTCTGCATCTCTTGATAATCACCAAGAGTCCCAACTACACTCTCTCTCTCTCTCTCCTTAGAAAGCATATGAGAGATATTGGATGGACGATTGCTGACTTGAAAGGGATAAGTCCCTTAGTGTGCACGCACTATATTTGTTTGGAGGACGACGTAAAGCCATCATGCCAACCACAACGCCGACTCAACCCAGTCATGAAGGAAGTGGTGAAGAAGTAAGTGCTAAAGTTGTTAGATGCAAAAATCATCTATCTCATTGCTGAAAGCAAATGGGTTAGCCCTACACAGGTTGTGCCAAAGAAGTCAGGGATAACAGTTGTGCAGAATGAAGAAGGTGAATTGATTCCAAAGCGAGAGGTGACAGGGTGAAGAGTTTGTATAGATTATCGAAAGCTCAACGCAAGCACGAGGAAAGATTATTTCCCACTGCCCTTTATTGATCAGATGCTAGAGAGAGTTGTTGGACATGCGTACTATTGTTTTTTGGATGGATATTCGGGATACAATCAGATTGAGGTGGCAATTGAAGATCAAGAGAAGACCACATTTACTTGCACCTACGGTACCTTCGCTTATCGTCATATGTCATTCAAATTATGCAGTGCTCCAGGCACATTCTCTAGATTCATGATGGGAATCTTCAGCGACATGGTTGAGCATATTTTTGAGGTATTTATGGACAACTTCTTCGTCTATGGAAGTTCTTTTGATAACTGTCTACAAAATTTGGAAAAGATATTGGAGAGGTGTGAAGAAAAAAATTTGGTTCTTAACTGGGAAAAGTGTCATTTTATGGTGACACAAGGGATAGTGTTAGGCCATGTGGTCTCAACGGAAGGAATTCAAGTGGACAAGGCAAAGGTGGAAATTATAAAAACTCTTCCCATGCCAACATGTGTCAAGGATGTATGCTCATTCCTGGGTCACGTCGGCTTCTACCGGCAATTCATTCGAGATTTCAGTGCTATTTCTAGACCTTTGTGCAATCTTCTTGCCGAAGACACATCATTTGAGTGGACCCAGGCATGTGAAGAAACATTTACTACCTTGAAGAAGAATCTCATTTTGCCATCTATTGTTCAGCCTCCTGATTGGAACCTCTCATTTGAATTGATGTTAGATGCCAGTGATTATGCCGTGGGAGCGGTTTGGGGAGAGAAAAGAGGAAAAGATCCATGTGTAATTTACTATACAAGCAAGACGCTTAATGATGCACAGATGAACTATTCGACAACAGAAAAAGAGTTGCTTGTAGTTGTATTTGCACTAGACAAATTTCGCTCCTATTTGGTGGGATCACCAATCACGGTATTCACAGACCATGCAGCATTGAAGTATCTTTTGACAAAGCATGATGCCAAAGACAAACTTATAGTGGATCTTTTTGCTGCAAGAATTTAATATCACCATCAAGGACAAGAAGGGAGTGGAAAATGTGGTGGCGGATCATCTATCCCGCTTGCAAGTGGAGGACAGAAGCATGGATATTCCTATTGGTGACACTTTTCCTGATGAGCATTTATTTGGAGTGACGAGTTGTCCGTGGTATGCTGACATAGTAAATTATTTAGCCACGGGACAACTTCCCACTCAATGGAGCATCAACAACAAATGCCGATTTCTCAATGAGGTAAAACATTTTGTTTTTGATAATACTGTCCTGACCAAATCATTCGACGTTGCATACCGGATGCGGAACAAAGAAGTGTCCTAACCTTTTGTCATACTGAGGCCTATGGTGGCCATTTTTCTGCAAAGAAAATGGCCGCCAAAATTTTACAATGTGGATTCTATTGGCCGAGTATTTTCCAGGATGCGTATCAGCTTTGCAAAACATGTAATCGATGTCAACAATTGGGTTCAATTACTCATAGACATAAAATGCACCTAACCAACATCATAATTGTGGAGAATTTTGATTGTTAGGGCATAGACTTTATGGGCCCATTCGCGTTGTCATTCGGTCACTTGTACATCTTGTTAGCAGTTGATTATGTTTCAAAATGGGTGGAAGCAATTCCAACCAAAATGAATGATAACAAGGTGGTCCTGGAATTTTTGAAGGCTAATATTTTCTCCAGGTTTGGTATGCCTAGAGCCATCATTTCTGATCAAGGCACGCATTTTTGCAATCGACCTTTTAAAGCATTAATGAAAACATATAATATCACACACAAGGTCTCTACGGCATACCATCCTCAAACCAATGGTCAAGCAGAATTGGCAAACAGAGAAATTAAACAAATCATCGAAAAGACTATTAAACCAAATCGGAAAGACTGGAGCATTAGATTGTTGGATGCCTTGTGGGTATATCGAACTGCATATAAGATGGTGTTGGATGTATCACCTTATCGTCTTGTATAGGGTAAGGCATGCCACTTGCCCGTAGAAATGGAACACAAGGCATTTTGGGCCGTTAAAACATTGAACATGGAAATGAATGGGGCAGGTGTTCTTAGGCGTCTCCAACTTAATGAACTTGAAGAAATTCGGAGAGATGCCTACGAAAACACCAATATTTACAAGCAAAAAGTGAAGGCTATTCATGACCAAAATATTCACAGAAAAGATTTCATTGTTGGTAAAAAAGTCCTCAACAACACCAAGCTCCATTTGTTTCCAGGAAAGTTACGATCTCGTTGGACAGGACCTTACCTGGTGGAAAAAGTGTTTGCTCATGGGGCCATTGAAATTCGTGACCCGAAAAATGGTAATTGTTTCAAACTGAATGACCAACGGCTTAAGCCATTTCTGGAAAATTTTGAAAAAGAGTAATGTGTTGAGGAATTGGTCAATCCTATTTATGTGAATGACCAAGTGGTTTAACCTGTTTTGTTTTGGAAAATCATGAAATGTATATGAGACAATAAATCTATGGAGGTGAGATACCTCTAGTGTTCATCCTGCTCGAACGGTCGCCCAACGATCCGGTATAGCCACCTTTGGACTAGCCTTGCCTGTGTGTTATCTGGGATTACATTGTCAAAGTAGGGATGGTAGTGAGAGTCGATTGTGGTGTTCTCCACAAAGTAAGAGCATCACCTGCTGAGTAGCAACCTACCCCGAAATTCCAGGAGATTTCTTCTCTAACACATAGACAAGTGAGCACAAAGGGAGAAAAGTATTACCCGGTTAATCACGTGATGATTTGGTGAAAATAACATGGGAAGAGAAATGATAGTGAAAGTCCCCAAACTTGGTCGGGGTATAGGGTGGTTGACATTCCACCTCGAAGGTACGTCTCTTACTCTAATCTCAATTCATCGATGATCCTTTTTACTCCGAGGACGGAGTATTGTTCAAGTTGGAAGAGGCAACACTTCGTGTATATTTTGGTTTCAACTTTTGTTTCTCAAATCAAGTCAATCCCGGAAACCTCAACATTTACCATATTACAATAACTTAGGTGTAACGGAAGGGTTTTGACTTGGTTTCACAAACATTAGTTTTACCAAGCTTTTTTTAATTTTTAGTTGAAGTTTAAGAATTGTTTTGGTATAGCTCATTTCTTAATTTGTGGATCTAGTAATGACAAGATGTATTCTGAAGACAAATTGAGAAATGCATGACTTTCTGGATAAAACATAGAGTGGAGATTCAATACCCGCACATTATTTTCCATTGGATCAATCTTCCATTGTGGGGTAAATTTCAATTCATGTGGCTTATGCATGTTATGTTGGCATTTTAATTACATTGTATGTAACAGTGAATCATGTAAAAATGATTTTAAGCATTCTTTCATTAATAAGACCTACCAAATATTTTTTATTTTACATTATGATATACCCTTGCACCCCCTTTGAGCTATATACATCATTTATTTTCCATTTTATACCATTTCTTTGAATAAAAACCTCCATCTCGATGGCGGGCGCAGGTTTGGCGCCTTGTAAAATGCGCCATAGGCGCAGGAACTAATGGCGCGCAGATGGCGCGACGAATGGCGCAAGGCGCGACGAATGGCGCAAGGCGCAAGGCGCAGATGGCGCGCGCCATTTGAATGTCTTAAAATTCTAAATGTTGATGTTGATGTTAAAAGTTTCAACCAAGATAGAAGTTAGGTCCCAAGCTCCTAAGAAAACAGACGATGAGTCGGGAGATATATCACGATTTCTCTGCGTAGAAGTATCCTCAACTCGTTGACTATTTGTTAGCCAGATTTGAGTGGACGTGCAAACATGCAAAGTTAATCGTGCTCTCAACTTT
>NMUG010007486.1:0-12050 GCA_002855965.1 Monotropa hypopitys
GGACGAATTGTCTTCTGTTTTTCGCTCAAAATGGCTCTTGTACTTTTAAATAACCGAGCCCCGAAATGTACTAAAATACCCCTCAACCGCAATTAAAAAAATCTGGAAATTATATTCGGCGACTGGTCGGTGATTTGGGCTGTACCGGTCGAGGCATTCAAAATTCGTAATTCCTTCCTTGGAGCCAAAAATTCCTCCTCGTCGACCGGTCTGTGATAATTCCTGTACCGGTTGCCAACCTTCTGTAAACGGCGACCGGTCTGCACAAAATCCTGTACCGGTCTAAGCCTTTAAAAATCCAATTTTTGGGATTTTGAACACTTGGTCTTCTACTCGACTTCCATCAACAATTCAACTTGACCTTAAAATGTCCGAGTAAGATCCTTAAACCTGTTAACATCACAAAATCTACCAAGCGCATCATATCAAAGTTAAACAAGGATATTAACGATGGAATTTATAAGAATCTAGGCCGAATTAGCCTAAGAATATGCAATATTCTTAGCTAATCACCTTATTTCTCGAAATCCAAGATATCAGTATCTTGAGCCATTTTTTCCTAAATTTTGAATTCTTACATTTTAACCCCTAAAAAACTCCATAAAAATTACTAAAATTCTTATTTGATATTTTCAAGCTTTTAAAATTATTTTGGATTTTTTATTTAATTTTTATTATACTTTAATAATTAAATTCTTATTAAAGCCTTATTAAATCCTTATTAATTTCTTAATTAGATTATTGTGCTTAATTTATGAGAACAGGCTCTACAACACTTCCCTCCTTAAAAGAATTTCGTTTCGAAATTAGGGACATACCTGATTAGAATAGATGTGGATAATTCTTCCTCATGCTTTCCTCCGTCTCCAACGTAGCTTCTTCTACAGAGTCACTGCGCCACAACACTTTGACCAAAGGAATGGTTTTGGTGCGTAACACTTGATATTTTCTATCAAGAATTTGGACTGGTTTCTCAAAGTAAGACAGATCTTCTCGAATTTCAATTAGTTCAATAGCTATGGCATGTGATGGGTCGGGTAGATATTTCTTGAGCATTAAAACCTGGAATACGTTGTGCACACGCGATAGATTTGCTGGCAAATCAAACCGATAAGCGGTAGCACCAACGCGATCTAGAATTTCAAACGGACCGACATAACGCGGACTTAGCTTTCCTTTCTTGCTGAATCTTATAATTCCCTTCCATGGCGAAACTTTGAGAAAAGCCCAATCTCCCCTCTCGAATTCTAAATTTCTTCTTCTATTATCTGCATAACTCTTCTGCCTGCTCTGAGATATCTTAATCTTATCACGAGTTATATTGATTTTATCAGTTGTTATTTGAACGATTTCTTGCCCTAACAATCTTCTTTCCCCCGCTTCGGCCCAACAAATAGGTATTCTACATTTTCTCCCATACAACGCTTCATAAGGTGCCATTTCAATTGTAGCTTGATAACTATTATTATACGCGAATTCCATAAGCGGCAATAAATCATTCTAGCTTCCCGAAAATTCTAAAATGCAGGCTCGCAACATATCTTCTAAGGTTTGAATTGTTCTTTCCGATTGTCCATCAGTCTGTGGATGAAACGTCGTACTGAACTTCAAAGTAGTTCCCATTGCTTGTTGAAGACTCGGCCAAAATCTCGATATAAATCTCGGATCTCTATCAGATACTATAGATAACGGGGCTCCATGAAGTTTTACGATTTCATTAACATATAACAGGGCTAATTTATCAAGACTGAAAGATACTTTAACTGGAAGAAAATGAGCTGACTTAGTCAATCTGTCGACAATCACCCATATCGAATCATGCTCTTTCTGAGTACGCGGCAACCCTGAGACAAAATTCATTGTGATATGGTCCCACTTCCATTCTAGTATCGGCAACGGTTGCAATAATCCAGCCAGACACTGATGCTCTGCCTTCACTTGCTGGCAAACTAAACATCTGGATACAAATTCTGCAATCTCTCTCTTCATGCACGACCACCAATAGTGTTCCCTCAAAGTTCGGTACAATTTAGTATTACCTGGGTGCATGGCGTAGGCAGAACTGTGAGCTTCTTCCAAAATTTCCCTTTTCAGATTCTTATCATCGGGGACGCATAATCGATTTCCCAACAACAAAGTTCCATCATCTCGCAGAATGAAATCTGATCGTTCCCCTTCTTTACCTCTTCAACGATTTTCTGCAACATCACATCTTCTTTTTGAGCTTCCTGAATTCGCTCAATCAATAACGGCTTCAAGATTAGAGTTGCTAATAAATCTCCATCTTCTCTCATTCCCAAATCCACTCTCAATGATTTCAAATCAGAAATTAAGTTCGATCTAATACCATTCATACAAGATAATCTTCCGGATGACTTCCTGCTCAAGGCATCATCTACCACATTAGATTTGCCTAGATGGTAAAGAATGGTACAATCATAATCTTTGATCAATTCCATCCATCTTCGCTGCCTCAAATTCAGATTTTTCTAAGTGAAAAGATATTTCAAACTCTGTGATCAGTGAAGATTTCACAAGTTTCCCCATATAATTCCATTGTTTCAAAGCAAAGACAATGGCTGCTAATTCCAAATCATGCGTAGAGTAGGCTCGTTCATGAGTCTTAAGCTATCTTGAGTCATAAGCAACTACTCGATCTTGCTGCATTAAGACACATCCCAAACCCTGATGTGAAGCAGCACTATAGATGACATAATTCCCGGATCCTGTTGGAATAGTTAGCACAAGCGCGGACACTAATCTATTCTTCAGCTATTGAAAACTTTGCTCACATTCTTCTGACCACAAAAATTTGGTTTCTTTCCGGGTTAACTGAGTTAATGGTTTGGCAATGACAGAAAAATTCTCAACAAAATGACGGTAATAGCCAGTTAGACCTAAGAAACTTCTTATTTCGGTAACATTCGACGGTTTCTCACAATTTACGACAGCTTTAATCTTTGCAGGATCAACAGAGATACCTTCGCCCGAAACCACATGACCTAGAAAAACAACTTTATCTAACCAGAATTCTGACTTACTGAGCTTCCCATACAACTTCCTCTCTCTTAACAACTGAAGGGCTAAACGCAGATGATTTGAGTGTTCCTCCTTGTTTCGAGAATAAATTAGAATATCGTCAATAAAGACAATTATAAAAGAATCAAGGTATGGTTTAAACACTCTATTCATCAAGTCCATGAATGCAGCTGGTGCATTGGTCAAACCAAATGGTAACACTACAAACTCGTAGTGACCATCACTCATTCGAAATGCAGTCTTGGATATATCACTTTCTTTGACTTTCAGCTGATGATATCCTGACCTAAGATCAATCTTAGAGAATACTGACGCTCCTTGTAACTGGTCAAATAAATCATCTATCCGAGGTAAAGGATACTTATTCCTGATGGTGATCTTGTTCAACAGCCTATAATCGATGCACATCCTCATACTTCCATCCTTCTTCTTTACAAACAGGACTAGTGCTCCCCATGGAGACACACTTGGTCTAATGAAGCCTTTCCCTAACAGATCTTGCAATTGGGTTTTCAGTTCCTTCAGCTCTAAAGGTGCCATTCTATAGGGTGAGATGGATATTGGGGCTACACCGGGTAATAACTCAATTGTAAATTCGATCTCCCTATCGACTGGTACTCCTGGCAGATCTTATGGAAATACATCTGAGAATTCATTGACTATGGGTATTTCTGATATTTTGGAACTAGGAGCTCTGGTGTCTACCACATGGGCTAAGAATCCCTAACACCCCTTCATTAACAACTCACTAGCCTTTAACGCTGAAATCAAACAGGATGAAGCGATCTTCCTATCGCCATAGATTTTGAATGATGGTAGGTTTGGTAAGTTGGTCGTTACTTTCTTTCGAAAGTAATCGATAACAGCATAGTTGTAAGATAGCCAATCCATCCCTAAGATGACATCAAAATCTACTATATCTAAGGGTAATAGATCTGCCGATAATATCCATGACTAAATATGGATGTCACATCCCTTAAACGGAATCAATGATTACCACTTCACCAATTGGAGTTGAAATAGACAACTTAGGTTCTAAGGTTTCTAAAGGATGGTTCAGATTCTTTGAATATTTTAACGAGACAAACGAATGTATGGAACCTGGGTCTATAAGAATGTATGCATCATTATTATCAATAGGAAGCGTACCTGTCACCACGTGACATGAAGTCTGAGCATCCTGCTTTGTGATGGCATAGACTATGCCTTGACGGTTTGCTGATGAAAAATCTCCTAGGCTTCTCCCTCGAACAGTACTTCATGCACCTCTGCCTCTGGTAGGAGCATTCCCCACTGAAGATGCTTCTACCAATGGTCTAGGACATTCAGTCCTCCTGTGGCCCACTTGCCCACAATTATAACATGTAATAGCTCTCTCGAAATAGTCCTTAGCCAAATGCCCCCTTCTGTTGCACCGATAACAAATAACTCCTAAAAATTGGGATCCCGCAGATCCTCTGTCCTGAAAATTTCCTGACTGCTGCTGCGGCTGAACGAAAGATCCTCATCGAGGTCCATTGAAACTTTGTCCTCTACCAGAAAATGACCGGGAAGGCTGTGAAGATCCTCTGAAAGTCTGATCATTCTGACCTCTATACGATCAACTATCGGATCCTCTATGAAAAATACCATCTATACGGGCCTTCTTGAATTGTTCTCTACGACCATCATCTTTCTCGATGTCTCTTTCACAGATCTTGGCTTTACTCACTAACTGCTTGAACTCCAATATTTCCAACAATGCTACTGATTGGCACTCAAATGTGCAAATAATTGCCATCATTCCCTCTAGCATTGCATAAATCCAATGTTTAAGCTTGTAAATTGTGTGAGTTGGATGTTAAATGATGAAGTGGATTATCATGATGAAAAGCAAGCTTAACATCTGTTTGTGTAGATTGTGGTATGTTAGTCTAAATTGCAGGTCACTCAAGTCAAGGCAGAGAGGGATTAGAAGGAAGCAAAGGCTTGGAGAAATTTCAAAGGGAAGAACCATAAACTTCCGGGAAACTATATCTATCTTCCTGAAATAGAAAAAGCAAAGAGAAGCTGTAAGAGTTTGAATTCCCGGAAGATCAGTTCCAAATTGCGAGAGAACAAGAGGTTAAGAGAGGAACCATGCCAACTTCCGGAAGATGAAGATTCAAGTACTGGAAAAAGACCTCAAGCCAAGAAAAATATACAAGCAGAGCATGGAATTCCCGGGAATGGAGTTCATGGATTACCGGGAGAAGAAGAATTAGGAGATATTCCAGGAGCAACAGAGGAGGTAATTCCCGGGAATGCTTTCTCTAAATTCCCGAGAGAGCAAGGCAAGAAGAAAGGGTGAGGAGAAATTTCCGGAAATAAAGGGGTGAAGTTCCTGAAGAACAAAGAAGACTGGATGATCAAGCAGTAAGTTCCCGGTAATTCCCAAGGTGAATTTCCGGGAATTGGGGGTCTGGACATTATGCGCGGGAGGAAAACTTAAAAGGTGAAAGATGAGGGATTTGTCTGCAATTTGAAGGAAAGAAGTTAGGACAGGTATAAAAAGGAAGAGATTTAGTTTCTAAAAGAAGACGGCAGATATCAAAATCAGTTCGGATCAAATATAAAAGTAGTTTAGGGGAATTTTATCTTCTCTCTCTAAGTTTTTTATAATTTTGATTGTTGCTCTTTAAGTTTATTTAAATTCTCGCACTAGATACTGGATTTTCTTTCTGCAGTTGAACTCTATCTTCATTTGTTGTTGATTTTCCGTTGAAATTAAGTACTGTTTCATTCAATTTCGTTGAGAATGGATTTGATGAATTTTGATTGTTCCTCAGTAGAATTAGAGTCCATGAGTGGCTAAATCTCACAGGATCTAATTCAATAATCTGAGGTAATATAATTGCAATCTCTCTCTACTCTGGGAATCTATGTATCATGACTGTGGGATTGATTTTATGTACTTTAGGAATCCATTGATGAATTAATTTTTGGTTTGATACGTTGTAGACATTCTACAGATTGGCACATCATATGCTTACTTGAATTTGATTCCTCAATGGGATTTAGTGTTTATCACAGATCATTTTCTCATTCTATCTTCTGATTTTAATTGGAATTCATGATTATCTTCCATAATTATTCTAATGTTAGGTGAATGATTATGAGAAATTGTTAGAGAGAGAGAGAGTATGTGGTTACATTACCAATGATCTGAGAATTACATCCTATTTTACTAAATTGTCTTTCATTTACAATTTGTTTTTACTTGACTGAATTGAATCTCATTCCAGAAGTTTGGATTTCCAACCCATCCTAATTTCTCTTCTCTTATAATCCATTCATAAGCACTGTTTGAAAAGAAAAATTGAATTCTCCCAAGTCCCTGTGGAGATGACCTGGTTATTTACCAGAACTATAATGCTTGATTGATAATCCTTTTTAATAAATTTCACTTATGCTTGGGTGTGTTGATTGAATCTCTGATTTGAGCCTCCATTGAACTAATTGATTTTATAATCAACTGTGTTTTTACTGTTTTCACATTTGGAAACCAAGAAGCTACCCGCGGCTGAATACGGGAATTCAATCCCATTTGAAACTTCTCGCACATGTCTATCTCGGTAGACACCATGAGTGGCGCAAAACGAGATAAGGCTGTAAATTTTGATACATACTTCTCTACCGATAGAGTTCCCTGTTCCAGCAACATAAATTCTCTCCTCTTCTCCCCTTGATAAAATTGTGAGAAATATTTCTCATTAAATGCGTCTACAAACTGATCCCACTGGATAATCACTTTTGCAACAACTGGCACTGCAGTCAAAACTCTCTCCGTAGACTCCCACCAATTTTGAGCTTCATCAGTCAGCATAAACGTTGTCAGGCAGAACTTGTCATTGTCAGCAACCTCCATGCTAGCAAATAATTTTTTGATCTTCTTCAACCAATTTTCTACCTCCTCTCCTTTCATACCAAAAAAGCTAGGCGGATCCATAGCTTTGAAATTCTTAAACAGTGAGGTATTGATATCCACTAGTGTTCTTGGCGCCGGAACTTGAGGCACAAGCTGCCTCTCAAAGTACCTAGCCTGATTTCGAGCCATTTGTAACATCACCTCCTGCATTTGCCTCAACCGATCAACTTCAGCCTGGCCCTCAGTTTCAACTTCTTCCGGAACATTTTTCCTTTCCTGTCTCTGACCAAGAGAGGCCGAAGATGCATTATCGCCAATATGTTGATTTCCACTAGCCATGATTCTGTTTACAACAGAAAACAACACTTAAAAATTTAAATCAAAATAATTTACGTCCTAAACTCTCGATGACACACTATTATCCACCTTTCAACTGACTCAACAGTCTACAGAACCTCTAAACCTAGGCTCTTATACCAAAAACACTGTCACGACCCAGCCCGACAATTAACATGGTAATTACCGGATTAGTGATGTGGCAATATCATAGTAACATATTACAACTAAACACGTCTATAAATAAATATCTACTAAAGAAAAACTAAAACTGTTGGTGCCATCATTGAGTACAAAAGATAGTTCACTGGGCTCAACAAACTGGGTATAAATAAGACACGGGCCCGGAAACTGAAATAACTAAACAACATCGCAGAAGCCTACTACATACTACTGGAAAAGAAACTGAAATGACAATCTACTAAACAAAGTAAAGAGAACCTCTGACAACCTCCTGCAACCTGAAAGGTGGAACACCCTAACTGCAATCACCTAAAATCGTATAAAAACACGTCAGCATGACGGCGTGGTGAATATATAAGAACAAAATAAATAGAAAGTAAAGCGTGTGACAAAATCTTTTTATTTCAAACATTTTCCTTTTCTTTCCAAAAATTCTCTTTTCAAAAAATAGAGTTCTTTCTTTTTATCACAAAATCCTTATAAGAATAGATCATTTCTCTTTATTTCTAAAAGTGTAAGTAAACAACTTTTCCAACATTTCCTTCTCAAATTCTTTTCCATTAGATCCCATATTGATCCATATCTATCATAAGATCGAAGTAAAGATCTTTTTCACAATTCTCTTTCCTTGCCTTTCATATATATAATATATATATTCTACTAGTATAGCCATGAGTCATTCAAATCTGTTAACCAACGTTATTTCCAGATTTGTCTCCCGAATAAAACATCCCTGATGAACACACAGGTAATGAGTATCGGGGGCCGCTCCACCTCCCAGCGGTAAGGTACTAGCCCCCAACCTCTAAGTGCATATATATATAAACTAAATCTCATTGCCTTATAGGCCAGTAACAACTCCTCGATATAAACCCCGAGGTAGGTTTCAAGGCTATATAAGTATGATACCGAATAAGTCTGACAAAATACTTTTTAAAGTGAAAAATGAAAACTTTTTTCTATATTCTTTTTTCTTTCCAACTTTCTCAATAAAAACCCCTTTTCCATATTTCTCCTTATCTTTCTCTTTTATACATCATTTCATAAGTGATACTTTTCACAAATCCTTTCCCTTTTCTCAAAATACCAATGTTATAGAAAAACTTTTTAAATACGTGATTATATGATTTACTAACTTATTTATAAAGTTCTAGGATATACTTACAATGATTATGCGATATTCTTCCCTTTTTCTGCGGTTGTGGATGGTGATGGATTTTCTGAATCTATTTAAACAATAATATTAAATTAGGAACATAATACATTTATTTTATTAAATATTCTGTTTTTATAAAATTCTATGATTTTTCATCATTTTCTGCTCAATATTCAAATCTGGTCATTTTTATAAAAAATTCTTAGATATCGGTATCTTAAGACTGCTAAGATATCGGTATCTAAGGACAGACAAGATACCAGTGTGAAAGACTAAGATATCGGTTTCTGACATTCTGCTGAGATATCGGTTTTAAGATACCAGTTTCTAAGAAATAAAGATACTGAAATGCATAAATACCGAGATACCGGTATCTAAGGAATCCAAGATACCGGTTTCTAGGAAAATCCTAAGATATCAATTGCTAAGGTCTTAAGATACTGCATGGCCTCACTACTGAGATACCGGTATTTAAGGAATCTAAGATATCGGTATCTAGGATTTTCTGTAGAACTCGAACTAAGCTTCAATGGAGGTTCTTGAGTTCGAAAACCCATCAATACTCAACCAAATTTGACGAAATAAAATTCTATATACACCTATGGATGAGTACAACCTATTGCATAAGCTTTAACATGAAAATTACCTCGATTGATGGTGTTACAAAAATGTTTTCGGATTTTGCGAAGAAGGGGATCTAGAACTATGCACTGTTCATCTTCTTCCCGGATGAAATCTGATTTTTCCTTGGTTCCCAATCCGTGTAGCAGGTGCTACAATGCTCCTACACTCACCCTTGATTCTCAATTGATTTCTCTCTTGCTCACAAAAATCGAATTTGATGCTACACAGTGGATTTTGGTAAAATTTTGAGTCTGATACGTATTGTGTTCATATAGCTTTGATATATAAAAATGGCAACCTAATTCTTAACGATTCTTACACCTGTATATTGATTTTTGTCCAAATCTAACACCTGTCAAGGTCTTTAACAACACACCCATGTATTAACTTAGTTTTCATCGAAACAATACGTGTACAGGGTTCCCCCATCGTCTTCTCCGCCAAGCTGTTCGAACCTCATTTCCTGAAGTCCAAGATATCGGTATCTTGGGCTTCCAAGATATCGGTATCTTGAGCCATTTTCCTAAATTTTGAATTCTTACATTTTAACCCCTAAAAACTCCAGAAAAATTCCTAAAATTCTTATTTGATATTTTCAAGCTTTTAAAATTATTTTGGATATTTTTATTTAATTTTTATTATACTTTAATAATTAAATCTCTTATTAAAGCCTTATTAAATCCTTAATAATTTCTTAATTAGATGATTATGCTTAATTTATGAGAACAGGTTCTACAATGATCCTTTAGGGGCCTTTCTGGTCCGTTAGTTCACATAGCCTTGCTTCCTACGGCCACATCAGGAGGTGGGGATGCACCATTCATAGCTTGAAGGATGATGACATCCTATGAAGTTTCTTGTTGTGGATTAATCCCTTCTGGTACCTCAGGCGGAGACATTGCGACGAAGAGATTGCTGGTTCGATTAGAATCAATGGAGTTGTTCATCGTTCCCAGTGGAGTCGCAAATTGTGGGAGCCGAGGACCACGACCTTGAATGGATCTCCAAGTGTTGATTCCGAATGATGGTTCTGTAGATGAAAAGGGACCTGGAACCACAACTGCCTTTAGTGCTACCTAGTGCCGTCTGCCGGAAAGGCACTCCGATGCCTAAGTCAACAAGGATTTGGAGCAGGGAATATGACAAAATAAGTATTGTAGCAAGCTAAAAATCATGTACATTTTCGTTAGGCATCTCCACTATATTTATAGCCGACATCCCACTCCAAATATGGTATATCCGATGTTCTCGTCCTGAGATTTTCTGTCACACCTTATCCCTAATAACTGTACAACCAGCTATTCAAAGATGACACGTGGCAACAGCATCAACTAATCACAACTCACTACACGATAATAGAAAATAAACTCTATTGATATGATTCTAATACTCAAATGATACAGACTCCAATACAGACTCAAAAAATAAAAACAACTCATAGACAACATGTCCGATACAACTCCACAACTCATTCCTGAACAACTACTACATCTCTGAAAAAAGAAAAGCAGACTCAAAGTGAGAGCTAAACATCCTCTCAAATAAAAAATAAATAAATAAAAGACTCACAACACCACAACTCTACAACACCTCAACAGCTAGACTGGACTAAACTGAACTGTGGACACTAGCCTCCAATACCTAAAGAAAGAACACAAACGTGCATCAGCGACGACGGCTGGTGAATACGTATAGAAATGCATAATAAAGATGTAGAACCCGTTCTCATTAATTAAGCTTAATCATTTAATTAATGTGATTAAAGTTATTAAAATATATTAATAAAAAATATCCCAAAATAATTGTAAAAGCTTTAGAATATTAAATAATAATTATAGGAAATTTCTTGGAGTTTTTAGGAATCAAAATACAAAAATTCGAATTTTGGGGAAAAAGGCTCCCGATACCGGTATCTTGGAAGCCCAAGATACCGATATCTTGGACTTCGAGTTGTGCTGTAGATACAGCTATGGCGGATAAGACGAGGGGTCCTTTTCTTTGGAACTGAGTATAATCAATATGTGTATCGTCCCAAGTGTTTTGACTGCCCAAAAACCAATTAACATATGTTGGAAATCGATTTCTGGTTGCCAATATATGTATCAAGCCATTATGCTCACAAACCCATTTTGGATCAGAATCCATTTTCTCCAAACCCACTGGTTATATCAAATACGATTCTTGTGAGTGTGAGAGATAGCATTTGAGAGGTTAGAGGAGTAATACAAGATTGGGAGTATTGCTAATCGGGTAGCATTTTCTTCCAGCTCAGATTTTGTTCAGGAAGAAGAAGTTGCAAAAACCCCTCTTCGCAAATTCGATTTCAATTTAAATACACCATCAAATCAAGGTATTCTTCGTGTTCTGTCTCATGCAATAGGTTTCTCTCATTCATAGGAGCATATAGCATTTTATATCATCAATTTTGGTTGAGTTTTAAGAAAACTAGGGTTCCAGAACCTCCATTGTTGTCTTTCTCGAATTTCTGCAGATCAGACCCTAGATACCGATATCTTATTACTCTAGATACCGGTATCTTAGCATGTAAGCACTGCGATATCTTCAGACCTAGCAAACCGATACCTTGGGTTGTCTCTAGAAACTGGTATCTTGGTCCCTTAGATACCGATATCTTAGTATTCATTTTCAGCAGTATTCTAAATTCACATCAAACCGATATCTTATAAAATAACCAGAAACCGATATCTCAGATTTTCAAACCAGTATCTTGCTTAAACCTTAGATACCGATATCTTAGCCAGTCTAAGATACCGATATCTAGGCAATTTTTATGAAAATGGGCAGAATTGATATTTTGAGCAGAAG
>NMUG010007487.1:0-12050 GCA_002855965.1 Monotropa hypopitys
TACATTGGTATCAGAGCAGGTCCTTCCTTAGAGGAGGCCGGGCCACGGGTTTGTCGGAGGTGCCTGCCGGAGCGCTGCCTGCCGCTGTAGGAGGTACTTGCCGGAGGTACTTGCCGGAGTGCGACCTGCCGCCGTGCACGTCGGCTCTGAAGGGGGTGGGTTTGTTATGACCCAATGCAAGGTATGGGACTTGTCCCACATTGGAAGTATGAGATTCTAGTGTGGGGTTAATAAATGTTTGAGCACCCTCCCCTCAATAGCTAGCTTTTGGGGGTGAGTTCTACCCAAGCATTTGTTACAATTTGGCATGAATATGTGACTGAGAAAGGTGTTGAGAGCAGTGCCGCAAGACCGCTGAATAATTTTCACTGCTTAGGTGATCTTACTATTACGACATGAGCCTTGCTACCTGCACCAACAGGGTGCACCGATTGGTGCACCGAAGGTGTAGGGACCGGACTCTCGGGGCCTTACACGAATAATCCGATTCATTCAATAATTTAAAAAAAATGTTTTAAGTAATCTTGTAAAAAATCAGCTTATTCGAATAAACTATTTTTTACAGGATTACTCAAAACTTTTTTTAGAAATTATTGAACAGCTCGGATTATTCGTGTGAGGCCCCGAGAGCCTTGGCCCCACACCTTCAGTGCACCAATCAGGACAGTTAGCATTTTCGGTGCACCCCTGTCGGTGCAGTTAGCAATTTTTATTACGGCACAGGTAAGTGTGAGTAGCACACCTTTGATGATGATTGGTTTGTCCACGCATGGTGATGGCAGCATGTGGAATTTTGTTCTTCTAGCAAGGTTTTCAAGTAGGAATATGTATCGTGTATCATTTTTCATTTTATGAATCATATCGGGGATACATATCATGTATTGTAAGATACATTAACAAACATTAACATTGATGATAAAATCCGGCGAGTAAGTTACCTTCGTGTTAGAGTCTTCTTTTTCTAGTTTGACACTGATTTCCTGGGTTTGCTAGAGCTTTCTGGGCTGACCTTTCCCTGCTTTTCGATCTGCAACAAAAGACAGGGGTTAGAGGACCTCCCGCCGCTGTGGCTTGAAAGGCTCTCCGATGATTAAGTTAGTCAAGATGAATAACTTAATCCTGCTCGAAATCAATTGGCCAAGGCTAAGTGCACTTCTCTATTTTGCGTCCCTCTTCTCTGTGATTGTATGCCTTCTTTTATAGGGGTCCTCCTCCAGCCTTCCAATGTGGTCCGTTTCTCACAAGCCACCAAGATTTGATTTGGTTCCTTCATCCTTCTTTCTTGAGATCCTTTCTGGTTCCACCTTTTTCTTGATTCTGTTGCAGTCTGATAGAATATTGCTAGATTCCCTGACAGAAAAGAATATGGCACACCCTTTTCTGCCCTTGGAACTCGGATTATACCTCTTCGATAATGGTAGCCGAACACACGTGCTAGTCACCGTCCACTGGTTGATCGACATCTGTACACACTGTCGGCCATCTTTGTTGTGTTGAATAACTGGTTGCCGCACTACAAGGATGTTAGCCGCACATGGCCAACCTGATCCGCAGAGTGGGCACTACTTGTACACGTGGCCAACTGTATCACATATAATTTGGCATGCGTCATACTGTGTAACTAGTCTCCGTAATACAAGGATTTTAGCCGCACAGGGCCAACCTGATCCGCAGGGCGAACACACTGATTAGGACGTATGACTAGTTGTATCTTTCATAATCTAGCATATGCATCCCTAAAATAGTTGACTGTCTCACTACAAGGATGTTAGCCGCACAGGGCTAACCTAATCTGTAGTGCAGATAGCCGTCGGACACGTGGCTAGATATATCAATCAAGATATGGTGATTGCCGTCTTGGGTAATCTGTTAGCCGCATTGGCAGGATGTCACGCTATGCAGGGCGGACCTAATCCTAGTGCGGGAAACCGATGACATGACTTTCTATATCAAATAATTGGATGACGTGTGCCGTACTGCCAGCTAGAGTCCAAGGAATTCTGGATTTCCCTTTTACACGTGGAAATCAGGATTTACCCTACTACAATTGCCCCCATCTTTGGCTACTTTAGCCGCATAGCCGGAGTGGACAAAGGTAACAGACAGCATATACGTCATCGTTCCACTAGAGATAAAGCTAACCGTCATTTTTTGGAGGCACCTTATAAATGTGCATTTAATACGGTGGGGCCCAGTCATGCCTTCTGATGGACATCGACATTTCACATGTGCCACCCCTTTGATATAAGCGCCGCACGTGCCTTTTCAAAACGTTACCGCCTTTTCATCTTCTCGAAACCCTTGCGAACCAGAGCTCTTAAGAACCCCAGTTCTTCTGCCTACTTTTTGATCTTCGAGTCTGTTTTCTATATGTCTTTCTTGCTTCTGTCCTCGTTCTTGGAACTTCTTTAGTCTTCCCTCCTCTAAAATGGGCTTCTTTTGGTCCTTGGTCGATACCCCCAAAAGATCGAGCAGTTTCGACAGGATTACGAGATCTCGGAGGACGTCGTCATCAACCTTGCTCCTTAGGGATACCTTTGGAGTTTTGCTGACAACAACACCCTCCACATTCGGGTAATCCAGGTTGTGGAGACTGGATGTGATTCCCTCTGCACCCTCTTCTCAGACCCTTTCTCTCTTAACTGAACCCGTCGTTAATGCAAGTGGCGACGAACATCATCCGGGCTGTGATGGGCGTCGCTACACTGAATTACATAACTGGATCCCAGATTGGAATTTGGGAAATTTTGTATCATTACACTATAAATCACACCAGAGACAACGTGTGGTACCTGAAGGTTCGAGGAAACCGAGGCAAGCTGATCTTGTGGCTTCCAGACTCGACACGGGGGGACGACTACTACTTGATAGTGACAGGAAATTGGGAGTTCGCCCCAGGATCTAGGAGGGAAAACCCAGTTCCCCGTGCGGACGGATCCCCTCGTCAGTAACTTTTCTGTTTTTTCTTTCATTCAATTTTCTGCTCTTTTCTGGACTTTACCTGAATTTTCCTTCTTCTTTGTTGTTACAAATCCTTATGTCAACAGAAACTCACTTCACAACAAGTTTGTGAAGATTGGAAAAATCTCCAAAGCCATTAATTTCGTTTTTCCATCTAGAAAACTAGTAGTCCAGTCCGTTGAGAATCTGTTGGGCTATGTGCCGCACTACAGAGGATACCGTGGTGCAAAGCGGCATGGTCTTGTTCCTAACATTGCCCCTGCGGAGTTTATAATTTCATACGCAATACCACTCCCAGACCAAGGTGTCTTTGTTGTAGAAACCCGACCTAAGGACACCAAAGCAGAGGATGCGCTTGAGGAAGTAGAACGGTGGGAGACTCTTGCTTCTCCTGGATCAGTTGAAATCGTCGGGACTTCATCCCGGGATCCACGAGAGCTATTCCACGATTTTACCACCCTGTCGGACTAGGACGATGACATGGACTCTTTTTCCTTTGTTGTCCTGCTCAAGAAAAACTCGGGGACTCGATCTCCTACTCCCCCATGTGGGCTGCATCTGATACTTCTGCGGCCGTTGTGACGTCTGTCGCACTGCCACCTCCCCCAGTTCCTTCCAGTCAAATTCCCCCCATCCACCTCCTCCTGCGGCCCCAAAGGCGGCTGATCAGCCTACCCACACCCGTCAGTGGGCCAGGGAATCCGCCGATCCGTCTAAGGAGCCTCTTACTCTGAAATGGCTAAGGAGGGGGAACCTATCAGGTTAGAAAAGGGGAAAGTCCCTGCTACCGAAAATGAGGATTGGGTTCCCGTCCTGCTGAAGGAGGACAGGAAGGTTGTGAGACCCGTGTCGTAATTAGGGATAATTAATAAATAATAATCGGGGTTTTAGATAATTAAAAATATTATCTAAGTGTTTAAATGAATAAATAAGAGTTTTGAGAATTTTTGGAAAATTTAGAAAATTTGTCTTAGATATCGGTATCTGGTCTTACCAGGATACCGTTATCTTAAGTGGATTGGGCAGCCGAGAGTTAGAAACCGGTTCCTTCAGGAGTATCTTAGAATTTGCCTAAGATACCGATATCTTGAGAAGCAAGATACCGGTATCTTGAGGAGTTTGGATCAGAATTGATTAGCGGACATGGCTATGTGGCAGGGGAATATGGAGACACGTATGTGTCGATATAATATATGTAGATGTTGCGTGGAAGAAGTCTGAGAATGCATGAAGCTAGGTGTCAAACCATAAAATCAAACAGGTGTGATTATGGGTTTGTATCACAGCGTAGGAATTGGGTATAAAACATATGGGTGTCTGAACCAAAATTTGTTTTATCAGAATCTATCTGAGAATTTTCTCTCTTAAGCAAATCTGTTAGGAGTGGTCTGAGAGGTAAGGAATTGAGAGAGTGTAGTCGTGAAGGGCTGAGCTAGACGCAGAGAAGGAGTTGTGTAAGAGCTGTGCAGAAGAAGGATTCAGAGGGAGGGAGATTTGGCTTCGTCAAAACAATCTTAATTTTAATTCTTCCGACTCGGGTAATGATTCTTAAATCTAAATATACAATCTTGTAGAGAATCTGATTTAGTAGTTGTGTTTAAAATTTAGTGCAAAACGGATCTGTTGTGGTGGTGTAATTGAAGAAATTGATTTTCGGAGCAAACCCTTGATTTTGGAATGTTTCTGTCGATTTCTGAAGAAGATGACAGAAACCGGTATCTGGCTTTGCCAAGATACCGGTATCTCAGTACCTTAGGCCAGCAGACCCCTGTGAAACCGATATCTTCACAGATATCTTGTGCAGACTTCAGAAACCGGTATCCCAAATCCTTAGATACCGGTATCTAGAGAGCCTCAGATACCGATATCTCGGTTAGCAAGAAACCTGTATCTGAAGCTTTGCAGAACCTCAGAAACCCTTTAGTAGAAATCGGTATCTTAGTATCTGGTCAAGATACCGGTATCTTCGGAGCCCAAGATACCGATATCTTGAGCTGCGGAAAAAATGGGCAGATTCTGAAAATGTAATTTTAAGGAGAAAATTGTTAATAATTAAAGGTATTATTATTGTTAAAGGCTGATTATAGATTATTGTTATAATTTAGGGGTTGGTGAACCGACGTGTTCGAGGAAAGGGAAAGAAGCTGTTTGAAGTTCGGCATATTTTGTGAGTACCCTATGACTTACATATTTTAGAGCCGTTTTTAATATATATGTATAAAAATGTGCGGTTTTCAAAAAGGGGATTTGTGTGTTGTGGAAAATCTAGGAATCACAGTTTTAAGTGGAGTGTGGTGATTTTAAAGGAGATTTAAAAGGGTGTTTTTGAGGAAAATTATAAAGTTGTTTAAAATAAAAGTGTGTGTTGGGTGAACTTAAATAGCCTTGCTATGGAACTGGTGGTTCCTTGGATCATATGTACGAGGTGCGTACAGTCGGGTTCTCACGGTTAAATGAGACGTTATACTAAATATACAAGTGTATTCTATCCTTACCACTGGGACGGGTGTAGTGGCCCCTGGATCATTACTTGTGCATATCCTAGAATGTCCCCAGGGTATCAGATCTGACTTAAACGGGTGGTCACTGGGCATTAATGACCCTTGGCTATTATGGCTCACAAGTGTAGTGTATGTGGTGTGTTCTAGTGTGGTGCAGTGTGTTCCAAGTGTGGTGTGATATAGTGTGCTGTGTGTGTGGTGTGCTGTGTGTAGTGTGTGTGCTGTGTGTGTGTGTTCTAGTGTGTGTGGTTTGTGTGTGTGAGTGGGTGAAAATATTTTAAAAGATAAAGATGATCCATAGTTATTTTACTTCCTCTATTTTATGTTTTTCATTTGAGTATTCACCAGCTTTCCCTAGCTGACCCTCTCTTTTCTCCAAGAGTTCAGCGATTCAGTTCAGAGTAGTGTCCACCAGTCCAACAGCAGCAGTTGAGGAGCAGGAGTAGGAGTGGTGAGGAGTTTTCAGTCAGTAGTCTGTTTCAGGTATATGTTATCTACTTTGAGAGTTTTCCTTTTGTTGTAGTTCAGGGAGTGTTTTCTTTATTTGAGTCTGTATTATATTCAGTGTGTGTAGTGGTTAGTGGAGCAGTGTGTGTGAGGTGGAGTTTCAGTTGTACTCATGTATATCATTTTCAGTTCAGCAGTTATATTAGCAGTATATTTTATTTTCAGTTTCTTTTTAGTTGTTGTTTAGAGTGGTGTTTAGTTTAGTAGTAATGATTGCCATGTGTCCGTCGCTAGATGGCTGGCTATACAGTCGTCCGGGATGGGGCGTGACAAAGGTCGTCAAAAAGAGCTGCAGGATCCTTGATGGAATGTCCACGCGCGGGCTTGCCCGGGCCATGATGCTCCCTGTCGATGCTGCTGAAGAGTCCAGGCAGTCTTCTAAGGAATTGTCCCGCCGCACCCTTACATACGCTCTGAAGGTAAGATGTATGGTCAAACATTTGCATTGAACTTTCCATTTTCGCTTCTGACTTCTCTGTCTTTGTTTTTAAACAGGTCGTACAGTGTGCGGCTGAGCTGGATTGGCGGATCTGCCTACTTGAAAACGAGCATACCAAGGACGTCGACTGTTTGAAGAACGCCATGGCCTTGGCAAAAAAGAACGAGGATAAGATGCACCTCCTCTCCAAGAAGCACAAGGACGCCCAGACTGCTCTGGCCACTGCTGGGAAAGAATCCAAGAGGTTGGAGGCTGCATTGGCTCAATTAGAGGAGCAAAAACAAAGGACCGTGACCAAAATCCGCAAAGAGCTGGAGTAGCGAACCGCTGCTCTGGAGGCTGAAAAGGCTGCCCTTGACAGCGAGCTGATGGTCAAACGTCTGGAGAACGATCTCAACTGTGCCGAGCTATAGAAGGCCCAACAAGCTTCCAAAGAAGCCTATAAAAAGGGGTATGCTGGGGGATCTCAGGCTACCAAGGTAAATTATGAGAACCAATTCCTCGAGCAACTCCCCGAAATCAGGGACGTCATCTTTG
This sequence comes from Monotropa hypopitys, assembly GCA_002855965.1. Taxonomy (NCBI): domain Eukaryota; kingdom Viridiplantae; phylum Streptophyta; class Magnoliopsida; order Ericales; family Ericaceae; genus Monotropa; species Monotropa hypopitys. The sequence continues at coordinate 6,946 of NMUG010007487.1, forward strand.
GAGAGATGTGGGTAGTTGCGATGGATGCCTGTGGCGTGCCGGCGGATTCTCCTCTTAGGAGGGAGATTCCCCTACCAAGCCATGTCTCATCCGTACAACCAACCCCTCCATCTGCCGTAGATGCTGATTCTGATGTGCCTCCGCTTGAGGCTGGGTCTACAGCCATTGATCCTGCCATGGGAGGGCCTGAGAGTTCAACCGTTGCTCCCTCTGCTTCTGATGCCGCTCTGCCTGACACCCCAACTACTGGAATTGTGGATCCCCCACCATCAAACATTGTCGAACATTAGGGCTTTCAGCTTTTGCTACTTTTCTGTTTCTTTTTGTTGATCATTTGCTGATGTATGAACTTATTTTAATTTCTGAATGTATCATGTCTTTCTTATCTATCTGTTCTTTCTTTGCTTCGTCTTTTATTTTCTGTACTTCATCTTTTTTTACAAATAAAGATGTCCTTGGAATACTTGTTCCCTTAAGGACAAATTTCTATAGATTTCTCACCCTATTTTAAGCCTTGGGGCAACTTGGGATATTGTCCCCTTAGAGATGACTTTTTCAGCTAAGGACCACTACGGTCCTTGGGTTTCTCACCCAGTTTAAGCCTTGGGACATCTTGGAGTTTCTCACCCCTTAAAGATGGCTTTTTCGGCTAAGGACCACTGCGGCTCTTGAGTTTCTCACCCATTTTAAGCCTTGGGGCATCTGTCCACTAAAGATGACTTTTTCAGCTAAGGACCATTGCGTCCCTTGGTTTTTTTACCCATTTTAAGCTTTGGGGAATCTTGGGACATCTGTCCCCTAAAGATGGCGTTTTTGGCTAAGGACCACTACGACCCTTGGGTTTCTCACTCATTTTAAGCTTTAGGAAATCTTGTTACTTCTTATCCCCTTTAAGATGGCTTTAGTTTCTGGACCAGTGCGTCCCATAGGCTTTTCGCCTAATTCGAACTCGGTTCCTTGGGATTTCTGGTCCCCTAAAGGATCTGAGATCGAGAACAATGATTCTGGGCCTTCTCAACCTATTTCGAGCATTCTCTATTCAGGACCATTGCAGCCCTTGGGTTTCTCACCCATTTCAAGCTTTGGGGCATCTTGGGACATCTGTCTCCTAAAGTTGTCTTTTTCGGCTAAGGACCACTGCGGCCCTTGGGTTTATCACCCATTTTGAACATAGGCCTTCTTGGGACTTCTCATCCCATTTAAGAGGACTTTTGGTTCGGGACCAGTGCGACCCCTAGGCTTCTCGCCCAATTCGAACTCGGTTCTTTGGGATGCTGGTCCCTTAAAGAATCTGAGCTCGAGAACAATGATCCTGGGCCTTCTCAACCCATTCCGAACATTCTCTACTCGGGACCATTGCCCCTAGTGAGGAAGTGAAGGCTTTTTGGGTATTTGCTTCCTTACTCTAGGCTTCTTGTTTGAACAGTTGAAAATTGAGAGACTGCTGTGAGAGGAAAGAGCAACTTTATTTCTTGAACTCCAGCAATACAGTGTTTGGGTTACGATTATTACTGAAAAAACTTCTTGAGATTGGACACATTCTAGGTGCGCGGGACCTTGACTACATCTAGGTCTGCAAGTCTGTATGCCCCTTGGCCTGCTTTACCGATCACTTTATACGACCCTTTCCAATTTGGCCCTAATTTTCCATCTACAAGATCCTTGGTGTTGCCAAGGACCTTTCTAGGACCAAGTCATCGACCCCAAATTCCCTTGGGTGAACTTTTCTGTTGTGGAATTTATCCAGTTGTTCTTGATATGAGACCAGCTTGACGAGTGCCCTTTCTCTCTTTTCCTCTGCTAGGTCCAGCTGTACGACTAGAGCATTGTCATTGCCCCCATGATCCATTAAATCTGTGCAGATAGTGGGGATGCCAATCTCTAGTGGGATCACTGCTTCTATTCCATAGGCTAGAGAGAAGGGAGTTTCACCTGTGGATCTCTTGGGAGTTGTGCGGTAAGCCCAGAGAACCAAGGGTAGCTCATCCACCCACCTTCCCTTAGCCTTGTCTAGTCTTTTCATGATGCCGTGTAGGATCGTCTTGTTGGAAGCTTATACTTGACCGTTGCACTGCGGGTAACTCACTAAGGCGTAGAAGTTCTTGATCTTGTATTTTGAGCAGAAAGCTTTGAACTTATCTTGGAATTGTGTGCCATTGTCTGACACAATGGCATACAGGATCCCAAATCTTGTGATAATATTCTTCCACATGAACTGCTCTGTGTTGTGCTCCGTGATCTTTGACAGTGGTTCTGCTTCAATCCACTTGGTGAAGTAGTATGTTCCCACGAGCAAGTACTTTTCATTCCTTTGGCCTTTGGCGTGGCCCCCACTATGTCTAAGTCCCACTGAGTAAAAGGCCATGGGCTGGTGATGGGGGCTAAGTCTGCTGAAGGAGCGTGAATGATGGGAGAGAACTTCTGACACTTTTTACAGTTTTTGACGTAGACTTTGACATCTTCTTGCATGTACGGTCACAAATACCCTTGGGAGATGACCTTGTGTGCTATTGAACGTCCCCTCATATGACCGCCGCACACCCCTTCATGGATTTCAAAGAGGAACCGTTGAACCAGATCAGGGTGTACGCAGCCCAGATAGGGGACCGTGAAGGATTTTTTGTACAAAATCTCGTCTAGAGAGAGACAGAATCTGGTGGACTTGAGTCTGATCTTGTGTGCTTCCTTTTTGTCTACGGGGAGGGTGTCTTCTTTGAGGTAGGTGGTGATTGGGTCCATCCAGCTCGGGCCTATATCCAGGTCGAAGGTTTCTTCTGATACTTTAACCTGGATGCTCGGATGGGATAGAGAATCAACACTTACTGTGCTGCGGAGCTCGGAACACACTGAAGAAGCAAGATAGGCCAAGGCATCAGCGTGGTTGTTCTGCTTTGAACTAATCTGGACTATCTGCGTCTTGTTGAATTGTTGTGGGATTTTTCTGACCACGACACTATATGAAGCCATCTTGTCGTCCTTCATTATGTACTCTCCTGAAAGCTGGTTGACAACAAGCTGGCTGTCACTGTGGATTATAAGATCCTCAGCCCCGCATCTCTTCGCACTCTTCAATCCTGCTATCATGGCCTCGTATTCTGCTTCGTTGTTTGAGTCTTTGAAAGCCAGGCAGACTGATTGCTCCAGGGCCAATCCTTTTGGTAAAAATAAGACTACACCCATCTGAGAGCCCTTGTTGCATGCTGATCCGTCCACAAAGACGTGCCACTGCTCTTTGGTCTGCGGTTTATCAGTTTATGGCAACGGGGGGATAGGGTGGGTGTTTTCTGCTTCCTCTGACTGTGCGGGTGTCTTTGCTGGATTTTCTGAGAACTCTGCAACAAAATTGGCAAGGACCTGACCCTTTACCGTTGTACGGGGAACAAATTTGACGTCGTATTCCCCTATCTCTATGGACTATGCCGCAACCCTTCCTCAGAGGTTTTCCTTCCTCAGAACAGCCCCAATAGGTTGTACGGTTGGTATTTCGATCGTGTGAGCTAAAAAGTAATGTTGTAGCTTCCGTGAAGTCACTACTAGGGCCAAGATCAGTTTTTCAAGTGGTAAATACCTGGTCTCAGCGTCTAGTAGTGTCTTGCTGACGTAGAAAACTGGCTTTTGCTGTCCTTCTTCCTTGACGAGCACGGTGGTGAACACATTATTTGAAACTGCTAGGTAAGCCGTTAAGACCTAGTTGTTTAACTCTATGAAAGCTGAAATTCGTCATACATTTCTGCTCCTTGATACTCCACGCAAAATTTGGACTACTGCAGCTCAAACCTATTCTCAACAGGATCCTAAGTAGGTCATTGCTATGGAATAAGAGCTTTCTGCTCTTGTCAGGACTTCTACATTGGAGATGATACTTTATCCTGCATGCAAAAACATTGTTGGCTATGAATGAGTATTCAAAGTTAAAACTCAATTTGATGGGACATTAGAACGTTACAAGACTCGTCTTGTAGCTAAGGGGTTTTCTCAGGAGTATGACATTGGCTATGAAGAGACTTTTGCTCCAGTTGCCAAAATGATCTCTCCGGACTCTAATTTCTATTGTTGTTGCTCGTCATTGGCCTCTCTATTAGATGAATATTAAAAATGCTTTTCTCAACAACTACTGACTGAGGAGGTTTATATGCGTCCCCCTCCTGGCTTAACCCATTCTCCTGGGTATGTTTGTCGCCTTCGTTGAGCTTTGTATGGCCTTAAACAGGCCCCTTGGGCTTGGTATGATCGGTTTCAAGGCATTGTCACCCAACTTTGTTTCTTACCCAGTGCTCATGATTCTGCATTGTTTCTTCTACGCACTACCAATAGGCTTGTTTTCTTGCTTCTCTATATGGATGATATGATAATCATTGGATCTGATCTTGCTGCTATTGCTCATGTAAAACATCTATTTAATACATTCGAGATAACAGACTTGGGTCATTTGCATTATTTTTTTAGTATTGAAGTTGCATGTTCTCCAAAAGGCTATTTTTTGTCTCAAGCTAAGTATGCTAATAAGATCCTTCATCGTGCTCGACTTACTGACTCCATGACATCTGCTGCACCGATTGAACTCCATGCTCAATTTGCCCCGACTGAATGGGAACCTTTAGATGATCCTACTATTTATCGAGAGCTTGCAGGATGTATGGTTTATCTGACAGTGACTCGCCTAGATCTGGCTTACACTGTAGATGTTGTGAGCAAGTTTATTTCTGCCCCATGATTTACCCATTGGGCTTCTTTGTTGCGTATTCTGCGGTATGTCTGAAGCACGATATTTCAGGGTCTTCTTTTGTCTTCCACTTCTTCATCTATGGATGTTGATAAAGACTTTTAAATGGAAAGAATAAGCTGAAAAGCATAGTAATGGGCTAAAAGAATTGTAATCGGATCATGGTCATGCATATTGTCCCATTGTTATATCATTTATATGTGTGCTTCACACTACACACAAGTGCACCACAACCATATGCATTATTGGATATAGAATCTCTTGCTGGGCGTAATGCTCTTTATTTTTTAGGTACCAAGCTCCAAACATGAGGATTAGCATACTTGCAATGCCTTCATTCTTCCTTATTTATCTTGAGGAAGTTTAGTTATTTAGTAGGAAG
>NMUG010007488.1:0-12048 GCA_002855965.1 Monotropa hypopitys
AATTTATTAAAGAATTCACAATTGATTTTAAGAGCAATAATAATTCTATGAACATGACATTGAATATTATAGTTCAATATATCATCAATTTGATCATGACAAATGATATTCCATAATTCAATAGGCATGCATGAATTAAATCATTTTAACTACTTAGTTTGTGACAATATATTTAACCTAAATTCACATAAATGCATCATCAAAATACTAGGGTCAACACTTACAAAAAGGACCAGGAGATCAGAGAAGACGCAGAAGAATTAGGGTTCTTGAGAGTTCTGATTCGCAAAGAGTTTGAGAGATGAAACAATTGGTGACTTTAGGGATGTTTGAATCGAAGGTGTGGCAAGCGTGAAGGGTCGTTTTCTATCAAAAGGTGTGCCTGGTTCCCATTGCATTAAATGCGCATTAATGGGACACTCCACAAAAGTGACGGTTGGACTTTATCGATAAATGAAACGGCGGCATATAGACTGGATGTTTAGCTTTGTCTACTTCGACTGTGCGGCTGAAGTAGCCAAAGCTGGAGGGCAATTGTGGTAGAATAAATCAGGATTTTCACGTGTAAAGTGTAAATCCAGTTTCCTTGGACATTTAGATTGCAGTGCGGCACACACCATACAAATATTCGATACAGAAAGAGATGTGGCACCCGTTTCCCACACCATGGATCATGTCAGCCCTATGTGGCATCCCGATAGTGTGGAAGAAAAGTTATACAGTCAGACGCATACAGGTAAATTCCTGATATAGTCAACCACATACAAGTCAGCCTACCTGCACTGCGGATTAGGTCATCCCTGTGCGGATCGACATCCCGGTAGTGCGAGGCAAAGTTAACCAACATGACAAATATAGCGGGTGACGTGTACAGGTGTTAATCGACCAGTGAGTACCAATTAACACGTGTCCCGGCTATTCGTGCCTAAACGGATAGAATCGTAGTTCCTATGAAGACACAAAGTATTCAAATCCCACGAGGATATGTGCACTATCCAAGGAAGAAACGGTCCGGAGATAATCATGGAACAGATCAAATTTATCACGTGATAGGGACGAGAAGTCCAAATCAGTTCCTGATTGCTAGTGAGAGCTAGCAATTCGGAAGGGCTCTATAAAAGCAAGGTTTAACCTCACGAGAAAAAGTACATGCTAATTTGACTTACGAACTGCATTTGTATTTTTTTAGAGTTTTCTCTCGATCAAGGACTAACTTAGTCATCGAAGAGCTTTTTGGCCAACAGCGATGGGAGGTCATCTAACCCTTGTTTGTGAGTGCAAATACAGAAGAGAGCGTAGCTAGATCAACAGGAAGAACCAGATCAACCCAGGTAGGCAGTACATTTACGGAGGTAACCAACTACAGATTTTAGCCCCACACAGTTTCCTAGTTCAACTTCTGCAAGTATAAGGTAAGTTGTGTTTATGTTGCGTTCACTTGGGTTCGGGGTTTATTTTTACTTTTTCATTTTCAATTTTTTGTGAATTGATTGTTGAAAATGGATCATCAAGCTTGTGGACGAGGAGGAGGCTTTGTGGCAACAACGGTGATGGTTTTTGAGTATGACAACTCATTTTTTTGTGTGGAATGAGATTGAAGAATTGGGTAAATAAATTGTGACCTTGAATGAGAAGGTGCAACTATTGTTGTTGAGAAGAGAAGTTACTACCTCGATTGAAAAGGGGCAACGTTTGTTACCAGGGGAAGGCGACGAGGATACTCAATGCCAATTTGAGAACACTTTTAATGTTCTGAGTTGGTGTAGTTACAACAGAGAGGACATCATTGATGATGACCTTTCCGATTCGTATGGAAAATTCAATCCAAGCGAGTTTGAAAGGGTGCTATTGGATATGAGTCTCTTTGAGATTGGAGATGAATTTGAATTCGTGCCCCGGCAGTGATGAGTTTCAAATGAAGAGTTTTGTATTTCAACTTTTTCCCCTCCTCGGAAGTCCTTGCTGCTGTAGGTTTCTCTAGTTACGCTGCACCAAGTCATGTCATCTGCATGTCTTATAAGTGGCATTATCATAAGCATTAAAAGTCAAGCACTACAGATTAATGAATGTTAAGGTGCCAACCATGAGCCCATAAATCTAGATTTCCAATATGTGAACAATATAAAATCGATATCTGCTGGATAGACTGCGATACTAGGGCATGTGTGTTAATGGAGCGCTGAATCTTTCATTAGTGTTTGTTTCTCCTTATTTTTCCATTGCTGCATCTATCCTTTCTGGTTCATGCAGTCTAGTGGAAATTTGGAAAGCTTGCCATGGCTAATAATTTTCATCCGTTTTCGTTCCAAAAAGTGACTGAGATACTCCACTTTTGTTCACTGCTTATCTTTATACATGCATTTTTTTGTTGTTTCCCAGTCCGTAGGTGCACTGGCTATTTATTTTTTGACTTCTTGTTTCACTTTCTGTTATGACAAACTGTCATCTTTGGGCTGTGAGCATATCTTTTCTGTGAAATTTTGTTAAACTTTGTCTGAGAGATCTTTTCACATTTTCCTTTTCTGCTTAGATTGAAATTATATCTGGAACGCTAGTGCTGCGCTGGGTCAATGCACAACTCACAAGAATTTTAGGCTGGGTTGAGCGGGCTATTCAACAGGAGGTAATTGGTGATTTTTATTTTAGTCATCTCAGAAGCTTATGGCTTCTCCACTTCATAAGATTTGAGATAAATTGTTTGGTTATAATTACTTTATTGTACTTTGTCGTGTATTTCGATTCTCCTCCAGTGTGTCTATTTGTCTTTTTTGTCTCCGATGCTGTATTTGTGTTTTCTGTCTCCACATCAACTCCTAGTATGATTCTCACATACTATTCTGATTGCTTATTATCCAGTATTGGAAAAGACTTTCTAAAATAATGAACATTGCCTTCTTTTTTGTTGGTTGACACTTGCCATTATCATGCCTGGGTATTTCTACTGCTCATCTTTCACTCTTGCTTAAGATTTTTTATTGCTTCTTTGAATTCCATGCATCTTAAAGATTCTCTCTTTTCCCCTATAGTTTCCAGTTTTATCCACCGTGAATTATGGAGTTGTTTTTAGATACGGGTTATATGGTATGTAGCATACTTCACTGTGTATGGTATGCTATTCGTATGCGACAGTTTTATATATACTTGGACTTCCCTGCCATTAGACTTCACAAATTCACACACATTCTCCAGTTTGTAGGTGGAACATCTGGCCTTTGAAACTGTTTTTATTTTTTTGATAATCAATAAATTTAAGCAGTTGGACCTTTGATTAACGAACATCTCTTTTTTTGATTGACCTCCTTTCGTTAAGTCACAAGAAGTCAAATAGTTGCACCACTCGCTTTCTTGTAATTGTAATGCCTTAGATAACAAACGCTAATCCGCAAGCACTGAACCACTATACCCGCTCTATACCCCAAAAATATCTAACACATGAAGAAATTGATTAAAGGTAGGATTCCATTCCCTCAACTCTCAACTATGCAGACTTCACAAAAAAAAAGAAGACTCCTAAGCCTGAACAAAGGCTTCTCCGCCCCATCAAAATGCCTCCGATTACGCTATGTCCAAATAATCCTCTTCAAGCAAAGGGGATCAACCCCCATACCCTTAGCCTACGTTTTCCCACTCTAGCCCCGCTCCAACCATGGATCAACTGTATCACCTCCATAGCCTTCGAAACTATCTTTTTATCAAGGATGATGATGGAGTTGCAGTAATAGAGTGTCGGATAGCCTTCCTGTTGCATGGCACAAATTTTGGGAGAAGATCCAGGGACTTTTTCCTTCCTTATCTAGCCAGAACGGTTGTAGGGTTGTAGATGAGTCTGACGTACTTGAGTGGTAGTTTCCCCCATGCAATTTACAGTTCATTGACTTCATTCTATCAATTTCCTTATGGGCAGTCTTCATGATTTTATATTCTCGAGAAATATGTCGTTATTTACTGTACTCTTGCCATGCTACTGTCATAATCTTTCAGAAGTCCTTTTTGTTAGCATGTCTATTGAGGACTATAATATTTTGTTTGGCTGTTTAGCTTCTTGCTTCTCATTTTACATCATTTAAGTTTCTCTGATGCCGTATGCGGTTTGATGCATGTTGTATTGTACAGCATTGGGACCCAGTATCGCCTCAGCAGCGACATGGAAGTTCAATTGTTGAAGTTTACAGGATTGTGGAAGAGGTAAGAATGCCGTCAGAATCTAGATTTTGTGCCATACTTTGCTTCTTTTATTTTCAGGTTTTGTCCTAGTAAAATTTCCTCAATGGTCAAGCTCCAACATTTGTTCATATATTTAGAGTACAATTAGCTATAATATTACTTTAATATTACTTTATAACACGCAATACTTATGAATATCCAGGACGTGTGCATGTACCCATACCCTACTTTTGGACACACATCAAGCTATCCACATTACCCTAGGAATTAGGGTTTAGAGAGGTGTGACAGTTGAACATGCACCACACAGGATACTTTTACTCTAGTAGCCTACAAGTTGACTCTGTGATGGTTAGCTCATTTGGTGATCAGCTCTTTATCAAGCCTTTTTAATTTGCATTTCTGTGAAGGGTAGTGGGATGGTTTACTGTAAAATGGTGTCCCCCCACCCCCACCCAACCCCACCCAACCCTTGGGTTAAATGACCATAACAGATGTTGCATCGGTCTACTAACAAATAATTGTAAAGTCATATCTTAGATGTGCTTGCCATGCTTGGTTTTTATGGGCAGTGATTGACTTACTAATTTATTGTTGCTGTTTTTTCCTCTTTTGCAGACAGTTGATCAATTTTTTGCTTTGAAGGTCCCAATGAGGTTGGGGGAATTGAATAGCCTCTTTCGTGGGATTGACAATGCATTGCAAGTTTATGCAAAACATGTTGTTGACAAAATAGGTATACCCTGGCTTTATAGTCTCACTTGAAAATTCTTGCTTCAAGGATTATGAATGTCATTGTTAATGTGTAAACTGACAAGCTGTCTCTGGAAAGTTAGACAAGTATTTCATAAGCTTGGAAGCATGAATGAAATTGTATTTTACTTTTCTGTTCTTTTTGTTCTATAAACTACTAGACCTTGGATTTTCTGTAGAAGTCCATGATATGTTGTCAACTATGTGATCTCGCCTGTTGATCTTTCAAAATCCGAAAGTGTAGTACTCGATGTCTTCATAAATGCTCTAAACTTCTTCCCCAACTGAACCTTATTCTGTATTTACACAGCTAGCAAAGAAGAGTTAATTCCACCGGTACCTATCCTTACTCGATACAAAAAGGAACTTGGAATTAAAGCCTTTGTCAAGAAGGAATTAATTGATCCCAGGCTTCCTGATATGATAAGATCTACTGAAATTAGTGTTCTGACGACGCCGACCCTTTGTGTTCAGTTGAATACGCTTCATGTACGTTTTTTCCTTTCAAGTTCAACTTATCTTCATTGAATTTCCTCTTTAGGTCTTTGTTTTTGCCTTTTTTGTTTTTCCAGCAGAGCTGTAATTTGTTTTACCAGTTGTTATTGTTATAAGATGAGAGAAAAGTGATTAGGGTGTTAATTAACCCCAACACTAGATAGATTTATTTATATTATCACTAAGCATGCCACACAATGTAGATTAGCAATAAGGGACAACCTAACACACACTACTGATACTACTAACAAATATATACTATTCTGACACTCCCCCCAAGCCGGAGAGCAAATATCAAGAAGTCCCAACTTGTCACAAAGTAACTCCAACCGTGGCTTGAACAATGATTTAGTGAACATATTGGCTAACTGGAATTGGTGGACACAAATGGAGTAGCAATTACCCCTCCAGTCAATTTCTCTCGAACAAGACAATCCACTTCAATGTGCTTAGTCCTCTCGTGGAATACTGGATTGGATGCTATATGAATCGCAGCTCGATTATCACAATATAGATTCACGAGTAACTATACGGGGAATCCCATCTCTTCAAGAAACAAACGTATTCATACTATCTCACATGTAGTGTGAGCCATAACTCTATACTCTGCCTTAGCACTAGACTGTGCAATTATTGTTTGCTTCTTACATTTCTAATTAACAAGATTGCCACCAAAAAATATACAATAACCCGTAGTCGATCGCCCTCCTGTCCAATCAGAATCAGTGAAGGCTTTGACATATAAGTGTAAAAGTATCTTTTTGTAGATATTAGTTGTATTATATTTTAGGTTATATCATGTAATCTAGGGATTTGATTAGGAATTGATTACGATTTGATTAGGATTTGATTAGTATGATTAGGGAATTATGGTAGGATTTTTGGCTATTTAAACTCCCATTGTAATCACATATTGATATGAAATACAAGTTTATTTTTCTAATATGGTATCAGAGCCATAGGGCTCTATTCTCACGAATTTCAGCACTCCGGCGAACCTCCAGCTCCGGAAAATCTCGCTAGACCTTCTCAGCACTCTGGCAATCGTCATCCGTCGCCCAACATTCACTGATACCCTGGATTGAAGTTCTCTCTTAGAAACCCAGTTTTCTCTCTCTCTCTCTCTCTCTCTCTCTCTCAAAACCATCGACTCTTTCTCTCTCTCAGAAACCCAGCCATCGATTCTCTCTATCTCATGTCACACAACCATCGTCGGTCTCCGGTGACACCCACATACCCCTTGCTGGACCTCTGCGACCTCGTCGGACCTTGGCGACCATCCTTCGCACTCGTATGATCGCGATTTCTAAGAAACCCTCAACCTTTTTTTCTTCTCTCTCCCTGAGAAACCCAACCACAACCCTCACTTGTCTCAGACGACGCCCACACAGCCTTCGCCGGTCCCCGTCGAACCTTGTCGGACCTATGGCAACCCTTGAACAGTCCGATCGACAACCTTCTCTCACCAGATCGAAGAACTCTCACCAGATCATCACTCTCTCACCATATTGTCACCTACGACCATCTCTGTCATCGTCTCCCTCCAGCGATCTCTGGCGACCCTCGCCGGACTCCGACAGACCTCCGGTAAAGCCCTCCTGACATTTGATCACTCAGTTAAGCCTTAGATCTACCTTCTTTGCATTATCAGAGCTCATTCAACAACCACCAGACCACTGGACCCCTCCGGCGACCCACACCAGCCAACAACAACACTCGCCGGACCTCTGGCCACCCTTCCGGACCTCCGGTGAACCCTCCCCAACACTCACCATTCCTCTTCGGTGCCTTGTCGGACCTCTGCAATATCCGGCAACTTTCATTTGGCCTAGCATACCTCTGATCCACTCTCTCCGTCTGCTCTCTGCATCATCTAGCACCACCGGTCCTCCGGTAACCCCCATACACTCATCGCTGACCCTAGTGACCTTTGTCAAACAACGGTGACCTTCGTACAACCACTCTAGCAATTATTGTCTCTCAGCAAGTTCTGATCAAGTTGCAGTCTTCTACAATATGAACAGTATGAGGCATTTATGACAGTCACTTACTCAGGTTTGCATGGCTCTCATGCCCTAGGTATCTTACCCACCACTTGGATCTTTGACTCCGGTTCGTTTTATCATATGACTTCTGATTTGTCCATCCTTAGTCACCTTGTTGACCCCGTCTCTCCTATTCGTATTGTCACGGCAAATGGATCTCCCATGCATGTAAAATATGTTGGTTTTGTTCTGCCAACTACTTCCTGTTTACTATCTACTCCTAATGTCTTTTATGTTCCTCAGTTGACTTTAAGCCTTCTTTCGATTAGCCAACTTTTTTACTCCGGTTTTGATGTTGTATTTTCCTCTTCTAGTAGTATTGTACTTGATCGAGTGTCCAAAAGACAGATTGAGACTGTTTGTAGAATTGGTGACCTCTACATCTTGGAATGCTTTCATATTCCGACAACATCGTCTTTCATAACAACATCGTCTTTTTGTTTAGATCAACATTCTACCCCTTTTATCTCTGACATTATTGGTTAGGGCATTTGTCCAGTGAGCGTCTTAAACTTTTAGCTAAATCTGGTTTCTTGGGAAAACTTTCACTTAGTGACAATTCCGAATGCAGTGGCTGTAAGTTTGCAAAGATGTCAACTTTGCTATTCCATAAAAGTACGTCTGTTTCCACGTCTCCTTTTCAACTTATCCATATTGACTTATGGGGACCATCTCTGTTTGCCACTAAAGGTGGTTCTGTTTACTATGTATCATTCATTGATGACTATAGTAGGTACTTGGGTTTATTTGATGACACACAAATCCGACTTTTACAAAATTTACCGTACATTTCATACTATGGTCAAAAATCGATTTTCTGCCTCAACCAAAATTCTTCGGTTTGATTTGGGTGGGGAATACAACCTTTCTAAATTCATTGCATTCACATTTGGGACATTTCATCAATCCTCTTGTTCTGACACTCCTGTCCAAAATGGTAGAGCTGAGCGTAAACACCGTCACCTTCTTGAAACTGCTAGGTCTTTTCTACTGTCATCTTCTGTCCCGTCTGTATTCTGTGGAGAAGCTATCCTCACTGCATCCTATCTTCTAAATCGGATGCCTACTCCCTTTCTCTCTGGTAGCTCTCCACAAGAGCGTCTGCATGGTGAGGTTCCTAACTATTCTCTCCTCCGAGTAATCGGTTCTAGCTATTTTGTCATTTTTCCCAAGAAAGATCGCAACAAGCTCAGTGCCCATTGTGTCTTGTATGTTTTTTAGGGTATGATATAAATCAAAATGGCTATCGGTGTTATGATCTCGTCACCAAAAAACTGTATGTTTCTAGGCATGTCATATTCCTTGAGCATCTGCCCTTCTTCACCCGTCCATCAAAAGCATCCCCGGTAGCCAAGGAGGATTTGATTCACATTGATCTCTTCCCCATAGATGTTCTCGCCGAAGAATATACCTCCAATCTTGACATGTCTGATATTTCTGCTGCTCCCCACATCTCAGGTACACCCATTCCTCCTCCTCCTCCTCCTTCTCCCTGGAAACATGTGTCTCCATTTCCCGTAACCTACTCTTGCCGTTCAGCTGTGCTTCAACCACCGGCTTCCAAATCTTCGGCTCCCTAGTCTCACTTGACGGCCCCCGATCCGCCCACTCACCACTATCGTCTCTGTGAAAACCGCAAACCACCAGTAAGGTTTAGTTTCTCTAAGACTTGTTTTTCGTTATTCTATCAGTCTTTTTTGTCTCGTCTACACTCTTTCTTTGAGCCTAGGTCCTACAAAGAGACATGTACCGATCCTTTGTGGGTGGATGCCATGAATGTTGAATTAGCTGCTCTCAATGTTCTAAAAGGCGCTAGATGCTAGGCGGGCGGTCGAGGGGGGCCTAGCGCCTAGAGGCCTAGGCCCGCCTAGGCGGAGATCTAGACGGGGACTAGACGGTTATTTATTTATTAAGAGAATTAATTTGTACTTAATACAACAATTAATAATACATGAAACTTTTCTATAACATTAAATATATAATATTTGTGGCTTAAGGCTCTGTTTGGTTTGACTTAGTTTTCAAATATATGATATTTCTTCCGTCTAACACCTAGGCGGCACCACTACTGCCTAGCGCCTAGGCGGGCCCCAGGCGGCCCCAGGCGGGGCCTTTTAGAACAATGACTGCTCTTATTAAATCTGATACTTGGGAGTTGGTTCCACTACCGGATGACAAAAATCTCATTGGTTGCAAATGAGTCTACAACGTCAAGACTCATTCTGATGGTTCTTTGGACAGATATAAAGCATGCTTGGTTGCTAAGGGGTTTTCTTAGGAATGCGAGATTGATTATGATAAGGCATTTGCTCCTATTGCAAATATGACTACTGTTCGCACTATGATCTCTGTTGCTGCCGTCTCCCAATGGACATTATATCAGCTGGATGTGAAAAATGCGTTTCTTAATAGGCATCTTTCTGAAGAAATTTATATGCACCCTCCTTTTGGATTTTCGCATCCTTCTGGTCTAGTTTGTCATCTTTGTCGTGCTCTCTATGGCTTAAAACGATCCCTGCGTGCCTGGTATGCCCGATTTCAGGATGTGGCTATTCAGATTGGTTTTCAATCTAGTATACACGACTCTGCTCTCTTTATCCGTCAAACACTTCATCGTCTAGTTCTTCTTCTACTCTCTGTGGATGACACGATTACTACTGGTTCTAATTCTGCGGCTATCAATGATGTGAAACACCATTTATTTTGGGAATTTGAAATGAAAGACTTGGGTCTTCTGTGGTATTTTATTGGTATTGAAGTTGCTTTCTCTCCTAAGGGGATATGTCTTATCCTAGTCCAAATATGTTGCTGATATACTTGCTCGTGCTCGTCTAACTGACACTAAAACTATTGATACTCTTCTTGAACTGCATGCCAAGTTTCTTGCTTCCGATACTGTTCTCCTTGAAGATCCTACCGAATATCGCGAGTTGGTGGGATGCCTAGTCTATCTTACAGTAACTCGGCCCCACATTGCGTATGCTATTCATGTGGTTAGCCAGTATGTCTCTGCCCCTCGGTCTACACATTGGACAGCCTTACTTCGGATTCTACGCTACATTCGTAGTACTTCCCATCAGTGTATTCTGCTATCTTCTACTTCAAGTTTGACTCTTCGGGCTTATGTTGATGTTGATTGGGCTGGGGATATTGGCGACCGCAAATCTACCTCTGGTATTTGTGTTTTTCTGGGTGATTCTCTTATCTCGTGGAAAAGCAAAAACAATCTGTTATTGCTCGCTCCACTGCAGAAGCCGAATATCGTGCCATGACTCCTGCTACTTTCGAGATAGTCTGGCTTCGTTGGCTCTTATCAGTTATGGGTGTCTCTGTTACTTCTCCTCTGCCTCTTTATTGTGACAATAAGAGTGCTATTCAGATTGCTCACAACTCAGTCTTCCATTAGTGCACAAAACATATTGAGATCGATTGTCACTTCATTCGGCAACATCTTCAGTCTGACACCATTGCTCTACTATTTGTCACTTCTACGCAACCATTAGCAGAGTTCTTCACGAAGACTCATATTGGTGTGCATTTCCATTGTCTTCTTAACAAACTCTCGATGCTCTCTGCTGTCACATCATGAGTTTGAGGAGGAATGTAAAAGTATCTTTTTGTATATATTAGTTATATTATATCTTAGGTTATATCGTGTAATCTAGGGATTTAATTAGGAATTGATTAGGACTTGATTAGGACTTGATTAGCATGATTAGGGAATTAGGGTAGGATTTTTGGCTATTTAAACTCCCATTGTAATCACATATTGATATGAAATACAAGTATATTTTTTCTAATAATAAGTGTCCACTATCCTGATAGAACAAACAACGTCCTGGATTGGCTTTGAGATACATCACAATTCGTAGAACATCCTTCCAGCGTGGAAGGCGAGGAGCATTGGCTTTGAGATACATCACAATTCGTAGAACATCCTCCCAGCGTGGAATGCGAGGAGCAGACACGAATTGACTAACCAAGCTAACTGCAAATGAGATATCCAATCGCGTAATGGTAAGATAATTTAGCTTTCCAACCAAGCGACAATACTGATCAGGACTAGGTAGCAACTTCCCATGATCAACACACAATTTGACATTAGGATCCATAGGAGTGTCAACGGGCTTCGACCCCAACAATTCTGTCGCATCTAGACATATAATTCCGCTGTGACAGGTTAATCTCATCCTTAGACCGAGCTACCTCAATATCCAAGAAATATCTCAATTTACCCAAGTCTTTGGTGTGAAACTTATGCTGTAGGAAAAGTTTCAAATCACTAATAGCTTTCTCTTTATAACATGTAATAATAATATCGTCGACATAGGCAATCAATAATATTCTCCCTTGGTCAGATGTGAGTGAAAAGATAGAACAACCAGAATGGCAGCGCTCCATGCCAAATTGCTAGATAACGTTACTGAACTTACTAAACCAAGTTCTCGGAGATTGTTCAAGTCCATAAAGTGCTTTTCGAAGACATACCTTAGACAACTCCCCCCGAGCAACAAACCTAGGTGGTATGAAGCACGGATACTCTAATTTAGGCATCGTATCGTGTATCGGACATGTAACGGATACGGATACG
>NMUG010007489.1:0-12049 GCA_002855965.1 Monotropa hypopitys
ATGGCGGTAGTGAATGAGATGAGTGTAGGCGTCCGCCTTAGGGTCGTACCTTGTGAACTTGGGCAGGTTGAAACCTGCCGGAAGTGTTGCCAGTTCAATCTCCGGAATGAATGGAGATAAACTGAGCTGCCGGAGCCTGGCATCTACGGACATCTTCTGTTGTTCGGCCCTCTTCTTAGGGCTTGCCGTCATCTGTCTACGGCAGTTGATGCGGTCCCTGAGGTCTCCGGCTGGAGGAAAGGAGTCGTGAATTCTAGGGTTCCTTCTCTTCCGGCCAGAGAAGTCACCTGCTTCGTGATGTCGGACGGAGCGCTGATTGTACCTTCGTCGGCGGCACCTATGGCTTGCTTCTGAAGTCTACATGGGCAGAGTGTCCGGCGGAGCGACCCTGACGGGGGCCAGGTCATCTTCCTCCAAACGATGGGTCTCGCGAGATCTTCCGGAGCGAGAGCTGGAGGCAGCGCTGATACAAGGTTGATACCTGGTCGTCCGGGTAGGACGACCTCCCGACTGGCGCTTACGAATGGGGGATCGGCGGATCGCCTTTCCTCTATCCATGTGTCCATGATCATTTAGCCTTCCCGGACGATCCAGATCCGACCTCCTGATAGTGTGCTCTGAGTCGTCCTAAAGAGTTTCGGATGTCATAGGTGGGCAGGGGGTTGGACCTCCGGCTAGCCTTGCTAACTGATCCTTGAGGAAAGCTATCTCAAGATCTTTCTGGCGGATTTGCTCATCGGGCAGCTGAGAAGTAGATCCTAGCAGGGTGAGGGGAGGATCTCCGGCAACAAAGGTAGGCGGAGGGGGAATGGCAGGAAATCGGAGTCGAGAAATGAGGTTGTCAGAGGTCATGTCGTCTCCGAAACTAAGGTAAAAATTCCATAACAATCTCATTGGCATATTAGAAATGTATTAAAACCTAGGAATTAGTTAGAAATCTAAGTTTAGAAAAAAAAATCCGATTCAAGTGATTTAAACAAAGTTTTGGACTATCTTAATTCATTCTAATATAGTTGTTTAGTTGTATTTGACCTTACGAACCTTTATTTCATCAGGAAAACAAGTTTTGGGGATCAAATTTTAGATTCCTAAAAGAAAACCTGAAGAATAGAAGCTATTGTGCTCGACTGGCATGAACACTAGCATATCGGGTGGTATACCGGATGGTACACCGGCCGGTATACCGGGTGCTGTACCAGTTAGCTTACTAGTCTTTATAAACTTAATCCCCAGTATAAGGACCCGAGAGTGATTTAACTATTATACTATGCCGTATGCAGGGTAGTATATCGGTGCCCTACCAGTCCCGTACCAATGCGAGGAAAGTAGGTCCAAAATTTGGGGAAAGTCCAATTAGGCATAAACTCACGGTTAAATAATCTAAAGGGAGACTTAAGAATAAGGAAATTAATGAACAAATGACCTAGGTAAGGTTGCTTAAAGGTTTTCTTAAAATAAAATAAGTTGTAAAGTATTTTCGAAAACAAATGTCTTAGAGTAATATAAAGTCTTAAGATTAGATAAGAATTATGGTTATAGATATATTTATTCGAGTTACTGGTTTTAAAATATAGATTATGCATGATCATGTGGAGGAGCATGTATAGCATATGTAGGTCCACGAGCCACAACCATAGCCACCCATGGACCAAATGGATCGTATAGAGTAGTTTCTGGCAGGTGTGGTTAATATTATTGGGAGAAATAACTATTCAGGTGAGGACCAAGTTAGTGTTGGAGATTTCCAATGAATGAAACCTCCAACATTTGAGGGAGGAATCGATCCGGAGAGAGCTGAAGTATGGGTGTTGAGTATGGAGAAAATATTTCCGGTGCTACCCTGCTCAAAGGCGTAGAAGGTGGTTCTTGCTACCTATATGTTCAATGGGGATGCACATCTATGGTGGATCATTAAGAGGGAGACAGAGTCAGGCATGGAATGGCATCGATTTCTCGAAATATTCTTATGAAAAACATTTCCCAAAATCCATCTGAGATAACAAGTGCCTGGAATATATTGTGTTGCAGTATGGGAATACTACTATTTTCGATTATGACCGAAAGTTCATGGAGCTTTGTCGATTCACCACACATATAGTGGCAACCAAAGATATCAAAACAAGGAAGTTCGAAGTGGGTATACGACCTAAAATCAATTCTGTAGTTAGATTGTTGAAATTGCCGACATATTCAGAAGTGTTGGATGGTGCACTAATGGCAAAATTTGACTTAAACAAGAAACATAAATCCATTGTTGAGCAGAAGCAGAGAGATAGAAATTGGCCAAGGAAGGAACAAGGTGGAGGTCAAATGAAAAGGCAAAATGTAGGAGGCCTAAGCAACAAAATTGGGAAGCAATAGAAATTCAATCAACCTAGGTATACTCCTTCCACCGTTTGTCCTAGATGTCAGTGGAGGCATATATGAGAGTGTTTTTGGAACAAGGGTGCATGCTTCAGATGTGGACAACGAGGCCACCTTGTTAGATAATGTCTAGTTCTAGTCCCAACACCAGCACCACAACCGGTCAAATTAGAGCCAAGGCTAGCAGTGAAAACGGAGCCAAATAATAGGAGACAAGAAAGAGCATTTTCACTAGTTCTAGGAGATGCACAGAATACGAATACAGTGGTGGCAAGTATTACTTATCTATTTGATAAAGAAGCTTATGCATTGGTTGATTCTGGATCAACCCATTCTTTTAAATCTGATGCATTTGTTATGCAATTGTCTATTGAGAGTCATCCCCTAGAATACAAAATCTACGTGTATCAGCCAATGAGTGGAGGCATTATTGTCTCTATAATATACAAAGATCATGAAATTCGACTGGGAGATAGGAAATTCATTATTGATCTGATCCATCTGTGAATGAGTTAATTTGATATCATATTGGCCATGTATTGGTTGTCTTCCAATTATGTCACTATTGATTGCCAATTGGAGTGTATTATATTCAGAGTCCTTGAGCAGCCGGTTTTTACCTTTGTGGGAAAGGATATTGTACCTCCGCCCTATATTATTTCTTTGGCTCAAGCCTATCAGCTAATTTAAAAGGGACGTCATGGATATTTTTCTTATGTTTTGATTTCAGAGGGAGGAAATCCACTATATCCGATATTCTAGTTGTCAAAGATTTTCTGGATGTTTTTCCAGAAGAACTACCTGGATCATTGGTGGATCGAGAAATTGAGTTCTCTAATGATGTGGTTCTAGGGACACAACCTATATCTAAAACTCCTTATCGGATGGCTCCAGCCGAATTATAGCAATTAAATATTAAGTTGGAAGATTTATTGGAGAAGGGCTTTATTAATCCCAGTATCTCGTCGTGGGGTGCTCCAGTCTTTTTAATGAAGATAAGACTATACCATGCAGTTATGTATTGATTATTGGGAACTAAATAAGGTAACGATAAAGAACCAGAATCCATTGCCCCGGATTGACGATCTGTTTGATCAATTGCAAGGAGCATAATATTTTTCTAAAATCAATCTCCGATCTAGTTATTATCAACTGAAGGTTAAAGCTGAGGATGTGGAGAAAACAATATTCCGTACCAGGTACGGACACTAGGAATTTCTTATCATGCCTTTCGATGTTACTAATGCTCCTGTAACTTTTATGGATCTTATGCATCCGTTTTTAAGCCATGTTTGGATGACTATATTATCATCATTATTGATGATATTCTTTTTTATTTAAAAACCTAAGAGCAGTATGTGGATCATCTCCAAAGAGTCCTGCAAATACTTCAGGAAAAGAAATTGTATGCCAAGTTTAAGAACTGTGAATTTTGTCTTACTAGTATATCCTTTCTGGGCCATATTATTGACGATAATGAGATTTATGTTGACCCACAGAAGGTGGAAGCAATTTCTAATTGACCACGACCAAATTCTGTAACAAATGTACGGAGATTTCATTGCATGACCGGTTATTATCGGAAGTTTGTAAAGGATTTAACTAAAATTGCTATGACGTTGACAGAGTTAACCCGGAAAGGGACACTTTATATATGGACAAAAGAAAGAGAACAAACATTCCATGAGCTAAAGAAGAGTCTGATTACTACACCAATCCTGACCCTTCCTTCTGTCACCGAGGGTTTTATTATATTCAGTGACGCATCACATCAAGGGTTAGGATGTGTATTGATGCAAAACAAAAAGGTGGTTGCTTATGCTTCTAGGCAATTAAAACTGTATGAGAAGAATTGTCCCACACATGATCTAGAGTTGGCAGTCGTCGTTTTTGCATTGAAAATATGGCGGCATTTTCTTTATGGGATAAGTTGCAAAATCTTTACTGATCGTCAGAGTTTAAAATATCTGTTTTTATGGAACGAGATGAATTTGCACCAGAGGAGATGGTTAGAACTTATTAAATATTATGATTTGACAATCCAATACCACCCCGGGAAAGCCAATGTGGTGGCAGACGCGTTAAGTCATAAATCTTCTATTTTAGCCACTTTTTTAGTGTAACCAGATTTATATGATATGGTGAAGCAAAAACAGGCCGATGACCCATACTTGAAAAAGTTGATTAATGAACCGAAGGAATATGTTAGATATGATTGGGATGTTCTATGTTTCCGAGAGAAGATTTATGTTCCTGCTATTTCGGAGATTCGACGGCAGATTTTGGAGGAGGCATACAAATCCAGGTTTTCTATTTATCCCGACACTACAAAAATGTATCGAGATTTCAAGCAGGTTTACTAGTGGCCTGGCATGAAACAGGATGTGGTGGAGTTTGTATCTCACTCTCTTGAGTGTCAACAAATCAAGGCAAAACATCAACGACCCGCGGGACTATTGCAACCACTTCAAGTGCCAGAATAGAAGTAGGAGCATATCATTATGGATTTCGCTATTGGGTTGACGACTAATGCGAGAGGTAACAATTCTATATGGGTTATTGTTGATAGATTCATGAAAACCTCCCATTTTCTAGCAGTAAAGATCGCATACTCTATGGAGCAGCTTGCGAAGTTATATATTCAAGAGATTATCCGGTTATACGGAACTCCTATATCTATTATCTCTGATTGTGATCCCCATTTGGTTTCAAAATTTTTGACGAGTTCACAGATAGCTATGAGTACTGAACATAGATTTAGTACAACCTTTCATCCACAGATTGATGGCCAAACAGATAAGGTGATACAGATTACAAAAGATATGCTCAGAGCTTGTGTTCTCGATTTCCAGGGAAGTTGGGAAAGTCATTTACTGCTGATAGAGTTTGCCTACAACAATAGTTACCAGTCCAGTATTGATGTGACACCTTTTGAGGCAATATATAGGAGGAAATGTTGATCACTGGTATGTTGGACCGAGGTTGGGGAGAGGCAACTGCTTGGACTAGAGATTGTCTAGCTGACCATAGAGAAAATTTAAATTATTCAGGACAGATTAAAAGTATCTCAGAGCAGGCAGAAAAGTTATGTGGATGTACGACACAGGTCGTTGGAGTTTCAGGTCAGGGATCAGGTATTTCTTAGAGTCTCATCTATAAAAGGCATTGTTCGTTTTGGAAAGAGGGGCAAGCTGAATCCCAAATTCATTGGATCGTATATAATTATAGCTAAAGTTGGGGATAATTATAGCTGAATCCTAGTTTCTTGGGAATAAGGATAAAATTCTAAGAATTTTTGAAAACAAAAGTATGTAAAATAAACGAAAGAACCACCGTAACTATAGTGCACCTTCACGCACCATAATGTAGCCCAAAATTTAATTCAATTTATTTTATAAAATTATACTTATTCTAATTTAAACTAAATGAAAAAGAAAATAAAATCAAAATAAAATCAAAAAGGAAGAAGAAAAGAAGAGAGGAAAAGGGAGAGGGAGAGGGGAGGGAAAGGGAGAGAAGGAGGAAAGGGAGAGAAGGAGGAAAGGTTGGAGGTCGTGTTGTCGCCTGAACTAAGGTAAGAACTCTGTAATGATCTCATTGGCGTATTAGAAACGTATTAAAACCCAAGAATCGGTTAGAAATCTAAGTTTAGAAAAAAATTATAAAATTTTGATTCAAGTGATTTAAACAAAGTTTTGGGCTATCTTAATTCATTCAAGTATAGTTTTTGGATTGTATTTGTCATCCAGTACACTGACCGATATACAGGGCGGTGTACCGGTTAGCCTACCGGTCTATATAAAGATAAGCCCCAGCCTAAGGACCCAAGATTGATTTAACCATTATACTAGGCAGTATACCGGTGCCCTACCAGTTCCGTACCGGTGTGAGAAAAGGAGGTACAAAATTTGGGGAAAAGCCGGGGAAATGTAAGGAAAGCCCAATTAGGCATAAATTCTGGGTTGAAGAATCTAAAAGGAGACTTAGGCATAAGGAAATTAATGAATAAACCTAGGGAAGGTTGCTTAAAGGTTTTCTTAAGTAATATAAGTTTATATTTTAATTTTTAGGACCCTCTACGACACCCTACAACCAATGTGAGTGACATTTTATAGTATTATACGGATTTCTGGTATGTTTCTCTAAATTTCCCTATTTCCTTGGGAATGTTTTAAATTATTGTTGTTTTAAGAATTCCATGGATATAAACGTATCTGTGAATCTATTAGACACAGATTACTGATACAAGACAGTCACATCCAGAGGATGATCTAGTTACTAGCCCTTTTTTACGCGGATTATACTAATACTGAACATTGGTCCTGTCAGTTAGGGGTTATAAATTCCAACGTATTGTCTATTATTGGGATTAGTGTCAAACATCTAGCTTGTTCACCTGGGGATGCCCGAGAAGAATGTGGTTACTAGAATGGCTTATATAACTAAAAGAACGAAAAAGATTTCTAAAACTATTTTGGAATAAGTAACAAGAAGAAATGTAAAACCCGGATATCCATATTGTTGTATGGTACTGATTCGGATACACTAAATTTGATATATTGATTCTGATGAGATACTGGAGTTTTATATGATATATTCATTGTTCTGGACGAGTATCATTACTGAACTATATGATTAGACTGGACTCAATATAGTATCCATGTATTTTCGTATGATTATTGATTTACTAATCCTATTCTGTGACTCTTTGACTCATCATTATGACTTTATGATATATTAAAATGGAAATCTGTTATTTCTGAATTTATGCACTGTTTCTGATAATTGTTTACATTCGATGACATAAAACCTGTATGATTGTACTCTATCACTCATATGAGTTTTAGCTTATGAAATTTATTATTTTTCAGGAAAGGATGTGCAATACCAGTACGAGTAGCTTTTGTAGATATTGGAGTATAAGAAAGAAGTAAGTGGCAATTAGTTTTCTTTAGTTTACAATAGTGGCTTTGAGATAGTTTTCAGTTGTAATATATTTGGTTTTATGGTTTGTAATAAACTATGGGCTTGTATTATATTTCAGAGACATATCTATATATATTTTCTTCTGATGTACTATGTATCCTCATTTTAAAAGTTTATTTAAAATTATGTTGTGAAATGTGTGAGGTGGTTGTATAATCACCTGGTGCTCTGTCACGATAACCTCAGAGGATTGATACGGGTCATGACACATATACCCAATGGCGATGGTGCTGGGTAACCCAGGTTAGTCTTTTCATTCACCTCGGATATTGCTTTCTTTGCTTCTTGATGACTGTCACACTCCGAAAAATTTTATAAAATTTTCTTGCTTTTTCCTAATATTGATTCATATTTTACAAATTTTCTATAATAAAATAACTCGGATTTTCATAATCTTCGGGTCTCTCTGACGTCAATAATTGAGTTTTGAGGGGTTTAGTAGGCTCGGGAAGTGATTTAGGAGTGCTCGTTGATGTTCGGGTGATTGCCATGTCCATCCGGCAATCACATTTCATTTCATCGCGTCTTCTCTTTTTCTCCCTTCATTTCGATATGTGCGATCACCATCCCAACACTGCATTTCGATATGCAGGTATTCAGATGGCCATGTGTTGTTTGCATTTCGATATGCAAAGAAGGTTGCATATCAAAATGGCCTATGTCTGGTCCTTCCGAAATGATGCATTTCGATATGCACCTTTGGTGCATATCGAAATGTAGAGCTTCTAGTGGTTCCCCCCTTCTTGTATTTCGATATACACTAAGAGTGTATATCAAAATATAGACTCTCTGCCCAAATCCTCTAAGTGTATTTAAATATACATCTTATGGTGTATATCGAAATGCAATGTTTTTGGCCTCTCTCATAGCATGTTGTATTTCGATATACAACTTGTGTATATCGAAATACAGCCCAGTACGGGCATATTCAGGAATCGATTTGGGGAATGATATACTCATCCAATCTTAAAACCCTAAACGTGTATACAATCTCAAACACCACACCTAAGCCGCCACATTCTCTCTCTTTCCATCTCAGTCCCGTATATATTTCTCTCCCACTCTCTCTCACTTCTCTCTTCTCGCTCTCCCAATCTAGGGATATTTGGACCAAGAGTCCTTCATCAACGATGATCCCTGGCTCATCCTCTACGCGGATATGATCTTGGTTTCTCCATCGGAGCACAACTCTCATCTAGAGTTCATCTTAGTTCACTAAGAGGTAGAGTTTTCTAAACATTTGTGTATCTATGTACTTGACTCTCTTCCTCTCTTTTCTATTTTACCAAAATGTGCTTGATGCTATGTTTGGGTTCCCCTAGGGTCTTGATTGAGTCTAAACTCCATCTTAGGACACCCAAGTTAGTGTGTCTAACATCCCGTTGTAGTCAATTTGACATTCCCCTAATTGGTTTTGAAGATCCCTAATATTTTATAAAATCCAAATTTTGCTTGTAACATAGAAATTGGGAAAATGTGTTTGGTCACTCAATTGGGGAAAATTGATTCTCGTAATGTTAGATTGGCACGTTGAAGAGTATCATAAATCTTGAATTAGTCCTTGGCTTGATTAGAACTAACGTGGAAAAATCGATAAATCATGTTTTGGGTCAATAATGTATGATTAGGAGGTTCTTGCCCTAATCAAATTGAATTGAGAAGGAAAATGAATTGAATATGAAATTGGCCTTAAAACATGAAGATTACTTAGGTTGGCTATATATGGGAAATTCGTTCCCTGGTAATGGACTTGTGATGGGATTCCATGGGTGGTCGCTCCACCCACGACATTGTACACAATGAGGGCTTCACTAGGCCCTACCGACGGGTCAGGTAATACGAGGAAATTATTGCAGGTAATTTAGTCGACGGGCTTCTACCTCGTAGTAGCCAAAACCTAATAAATCTTTTCTAACATTAATAATGTAATTTCCCTTGAATTCATCAAGGATGACACCTGGTACTCCATTGAATTCGTCAATGCGGAGGAAATGGTGGTTTATAAATTAAACTTATCAATTTGTCCACCATTGGAAACCCTTAGCTTGTTAAGGACTTGACACACTTGAAATCACTTTTGATATTGCCACTTAATGAAAATGGAATAATACCTAGGAATTTTGTTAGCCTCCTTTAAATCCCTATGGATCCTCATGCATACATCATACGTTTATTTCTATACACTGGCACATACCCACGACTATCATATATATTGCTTATTTAGATTTCTCGACTAGGCATTTGTCTAACCCTCTATTTTGTAGGTATGGAGATCCATGTTTGACTTGGAATTGGAGTCCAAAGATTTAGGGAATATTTTAGAAGACGTCATTTGGTAGCTTATGGTCTTTCCTTTATTGTAATTATATTTCTTTCTTTTTTGTAAACTTGTACTTGTACATTCTTATTGTAAAGTTATGACCCTCATTGGGGTTTGTATGTATCGTGTGTCATTCATTCACATTTTTTTCATTATGGGTTGGATATAGTAGATTGTGGTTATTTTATCTCTTGATACCTTCTTTTCATCTCTTTATTTATATTTCAAAAAAATGGTTTAAAATTTCTGGGTTGTTACAATGACTCCAGTTTTCTTGTGGCAAATGTTTCAAAGGTCTCCTGGGAGCTCAAGAAGCTAACATCGGATGCCCGGATCGGATACCTTTTGAACACCAAATATAGAGATGTGCCGAACCTGCTTCGATATTGACTATCCTATCATGGTGTTTTGGAGGATAAGAGGGCGAGTGAGAGGAGGAAGGAGCAGAGGGAAGCCGAAGTTGGCCGAAGAAGAGGAATTAGAGTAACAGCCCCTCTATTACCGTCCAAATGCATCTTTATGGCCTCCATTAACATTCCATTAAGTTGTATTCTGTCGTTACTTTCTGGTCACTATCACTTCATATTTTGTCGTTATATACTTTTCTATCTTAAATACATTTATTATACAAATACAATGGTGTGGGCCCCACATATTTTGTCCTTATATTTTTGTCTGTTAGATCTAATCTTTATTGTGGTTGAACGGCCAGATTTCACACATACAAATAAGATTTACTTTTCTCTGTATCACACACAAACAGGAAACAATCACAGCAATACAAATAATTTTGGCATTCAAATCCCGCCAACAATATTTATAAGGCAATACAAGTAATTTTGGCAAACAATTATAGCAATACTTAATTATTTCATTTTATACAAATTTGACACACACATAAGGTACGTCTTTGAACACACGCATTAGGCAGTAAATTCCATTGGAGTTAAAATGTCTTTGAACACAGCCCCCTCCCCCCCTCTCTGTCTCTCTCTCTCACGCATAAGGTATGTCTCTCTCTCTCGCACACAGACTGCACCTCCGCACCACCGCAGCTCTCTCTATCTCTCACCGCACCTCCGCTCCTCTCCTCCACTGCACTGCACCACCGGTGACTTCCCCCCTCTATGTCTCACACACAAACAATTCTCACGCACAAAACCTTTTCTTTCTCTCTATCTCTCTCATGCACACAGCCCCGCAAAATTGATTGGGTAATCGATTTGGTATGACGGTAATATGGGTTGGTTGATTTGTGACTGTTGGTAATTGATTTGTTCCTTGAAATCAATTTGTCTGTGATATGGGTTGGTTGCCCTGCAAAATTTTCTCTGTGATTTTTTTTGTAAATTTCTAGATTTGGTGTTCACAGGTAATTGATTTGGTGTTCAGGTAATTGATTTGTAAAGTTGTAAATTTTTTCAACTGGGTTTACACAGGTAATCGATTTGGTGTTCTACAAAAATATGCACACAAACCAGTTGAAACTCAGTGTTCCATTTGTAAATTTTTTTGGATCAAACCTAAATTTTTTCATATAATTATCCATACTGTATACAGTTGAAAAAACACAGTGTTCCCCGCAGTTATCCTCTCGGTTCATGATCCTCCTGTTGGATTTTTCACAAACAGTCATTCGATTTCCAGATTTGTGTTTGCGACAAACAGTCATGGATATCACAATGCCCCAATTGATTTTTTCGATTTGTGTTTTGTAAATTTTTGGATCCTCAATAATTTAGTGTTCTGCAAACTAGGTATGCTTACCTGTATTTATTCGATTTATTTGATTTGGTGTTCGATTTGCTCGGCGAACACTTTCTACTATATTTACATAATTAGGTTGGTATGGGGTGCTGGGTTTGCAATTTGGTGTTCGATTTGCTTATCGTCATATTTATTCGATTTGATATTATGTATTTAAACATTGAGTTTGCAATTGGGGTTTTCGCACATTTTTTCGATTTGTGCTGTATTTATTTGTATTTATTCACAGAAACAATTTGCTTTTGGTCTTGCGTAAACTTCATACTGTATTCAATCACTTTGTGATTTTCTACAGAACACCATTTTTTGTAAAAAAAATAGCCCTGTTTTAATTTATGTTGTTTTAATTTATGTAATTGTTTGGTTGGGTAATTTATAAAACACCAACTTTTTTGTTTTTATATCGAATCATATTACAGAATATAAAAAAACACATCAAATTGTCTATGTGTTTGCTGTATGTTTCTATTGTATGTATGTTGATACCCCATTTTGGCTCACCATCTAAATCAGTCAAGTCAAGGCCGGGATAAATCAGTCGACTTCAGAATCGACCGAATCGGGCTCAGAATGGATCAAAATGTATTTCCGGCATGTCTGAACCTTCTCGCG